>JAVQJG010198497.1:0-27054 GCA_036024015.1 Craterocephalus amniculus | reverse complement strand
TTTTTTTTTTTTGAAAAATTGATCCAACCCATTTCGGCCCAAAGACTCAATGTAGGAAATTCCTGATTTGCATGATATGAGATTAGGTTGTCAAAATGCCTGCAACACAATCAACTATCATTATCCTGTTTTACTTTGTCCAAACGGGTACAAAATGTGTTGAATGTGTGAATTCTGAGGATTTGTGATTTATTTGTGATCTATAACATGTTAAGGAGCAGCATGTGTCAGTCAGGCAGGGTTTATCAGTGGTTTAACATTTTCTTCTTTAAAACAGTTCTGTGACGTAAGTTCAGGTTTTCTTGGAAACATGATCTGCCCTCAGATTTGCAGAAGTGAATTTTTTTTTAATGCAGCTCATGATGTATAGTCTGCTTTGTTTCATTTCCTTGTTGCAAAAGCCGACATCTTAGTTTACGTCTTACTGATATTAACTTAAAAAATAATTTGTTGTTCTCTATTTTCGTTGTTTGCTGCCAGACCCTCATTATTCATACCAGCGTGTTTGACATCTCATCTGTTGTCTTTTCTGTGTCGATTTAAAGGTTCTGAAACCGAGAGGTCTGGCTTTAGAAGACTACCGAAGAGGAAATGGTTGAGGGTCATCGCATTATAGTCACAGCCTCCAGTGTGGTGTACAGCTACTGAGGGGATGTTGTGGTTTGAACTGCAAAAACAAAGACAAGTTGAAGCTAAATGCATTTATGTCCGATGTCCTGGATGATTTTTGCAATGAAACAAACAAAAAAAAAAAGAATTAAAAAATATCACTGCTGCAAAAATATTAAATAACAATCCATGATATAATCACAATTAGCATTTAACTACTTAAAATATACAGTTATGACTTCACTTCAAAATGTTTATCATACCACCAGGCAGTGTTTGAGCTGAGATAATCAATACTCTTCGTCTTTTAAGACCTTAAATGTAAATCTAATCAAACTAATTTTAAGTAAATATCCATATTAAGAAGTTACATTACTGTTCAATTAGTTTCTAAGTCACAAAACATCACTCTAATATGAATATCTTTTGGATTATTATATAAAATGACATTTTAGAAAAGCAAGAATTCTTATAAATCAAACATGAAAACAGAAAAAAACCCCAAACAAAACAGACATGGACAAACATATCTCACACATATTTATTGTAAAAAATACATATAAAAACAATTTCTGAGACATACAAAAGATTGGAGCTTAGAAACAGTATATTGAACAGACAAGGACAAAGCCATTTTCTTGAATTGCATTACATATTTACAATTTAATAAATAAAATTCAATTAGTTTTTATACCAGAGTAAAAGGCGGATTGTCCGTATTTTGGGAATGCGGATATTACTGTCGTGACCTTTTTAACATTCTTATCCAATACCTTGACCTTAAAGCGCAACTCAGACAGAGCCACGTGATTCAAAACCGAAAGCTGAGGGACATTTATACAAAATACCATCCTTGGTTGAAGAGGCGCTAGTTCAGCTAGCATTGGTAAAAATCGAGGTATTGCACCACGCAGCTCAGAGGGGGCAAGAAAGTAAATGAGTTACGTGGGGTTTTGGATTGTCTGTCGTCTTTGCTGACAACCCAACCTCCACGGACCCACGCCCCCGTCAAAGTATACAACATCATAACTTATCACCACAACAAATGTAACATCTAATGATCAATGCAACACGTCTTCTGCACACGCTCACACAATGCTCCCAATGCACAGACAGACTTTGGCATCTTTTTTTTTTTAATTCTCCAATATATTTATATATATTATATAAAATATGAGAAACATGCACAGGGCTGCCCACTGGTGGCGGGACACGTTGTAGCACCTCAGACTGCAGAACACCGGAGACCAGAGAAGAAAACGAGAGAGGCTGTGGCGCCCAAACGCTTGTCCGACCCTCTGCACTCACACTTAAACACACGTAATGGACAGTAAGTTCAATAAGTTGGTGATTTTGCTCTTTCCACAGGCCCGTGCACTACTTCTGTCAGACTGTTGAGCACCCTTTTTGTTGGGCTTTCACTTCAGGTCAGCCCTTACAAATCTATAATTGTTGCTTGCACAAAAGCCCCTTCACTAAGCAAAGGCAATCACACACACACTCAAAGGCGAAGGAAAGCTATTTAACACATTTAGCAATAACCATGAGAAATGTGATAATATCATAGCTGAAACCCTTGAAATAAAAGACAATGTAGGAAAAGGAGGGGGCGACTTATGCAATTATTAACCATCAGCTGTCCGTAGCCTCCAGTGTTGTGGAGAGAAGCAGATGCCACATGGTGTAAACATGCCCCAAAAATACATCCCTCAGTCCATCTGTCCCTTTATCCCCTCCCCGATCTGGTATTAACCAGATGGCAAAACTGTTGCTCGGGCCCAGTCCCAAAAAATAAAATAAAATAAAAATTCAGACTACACCCCGGAGAACGTTTGAGATTGAAAAGGGACAAAAACCCAACCTGCATTCAAAGTACCAAAGTACAGGGTGTTCCCCAGCGTGAACATGGTGAGAAATGAGCCCTGAAAATGAAAAAGTAGGACCCGCTTGACCAAGCAGACATCTGGGCAAGTCACAGTTAACACACATACACAAAAGTACAGTCAATCTCAGGACATATTCATGCCCTAGTCATCTGAATGCACACGCACAAACACACCCTCGCGCAATTTAATCCCGGACTTAAAGCAGAAAAAGGAAGAAAGAAAAAATAAAAAACAACTGTGACGGACAAAGTGCTCAAGTTGGTGCCAACACGGCGCTACTATGGCCCTATGAAACGCCTCCCACCCTCCGAAACATGTATACACACACCAAGTAGCAGCATGTAAAACTCTGCGTTAACCCACCAGGAGAAACTGACCTATAAAGAGAGTAAGAAGAAAAAAAAATCCAAATATGCCCTGAAATGTTACAGGTTACAGGGAGCAGGTAACAGAGTGACAACAGCCCCATTCACCAAAAACAAGCCCTCAACCTCGAGCTAGTTCAAAATGAAGCAACAATGTGTGGTAACACTTTGCGCTTTCAGACTGAGGTTGGTTCATTTGGGTAAGCCAAAGAAAGAAAGACATTCATCTGATGTATGACATGGAACAACACTTGTTTTGCAGAATACTTGATAAAATAAGTGATCCCATTCAAAGGGAGGCAAAAATACACAGGAGAGGAGCCAGAGTCACAGTAAGGAAAACCTTTTCCTCCCCAAATGGCATGGGTCCAGTTCCATTGTTTTGGGATGATAATACTAAGATGCTCCGCTATACGTCCACAAAGAAGATGGGAAACGCTGGAACTGCTGATCTGACCAGAGTCTCGACCACAGATTAAAGAGCAGCTGGTTTTACTGTTGACGTTTGGCATGAAAGGTTTAGGTTAAGCTCAAATGGATCGCTTCAGGGTCTAGGCCAACTGGAGCTTCTTTTTGGGATAGTTTGTTCGCCACTCAAATATTTTGGGCTTGTTTGTTCAATTACACATTTTTATTGGGTTTTATTGGGATTCAGCGTTGTCTCCTATAGGGAAAGAAAAGAGAGAAAAGCCATTAGACGAGTGAATGCACCTTTCAAACCCATTTAAACATGGTCTCCAATAGATCAACAATGATAGTTGAATTCATTGTATTAAAATTCAGAGGAACGTGGCTAATAAATTAGAAAAAAAATAATATATTTAGGAATCAAAGAATATCTTGAAATGTTTAAAATTTTGTTTAGAATATCCCAATACCACAAGAAGAGGATTACTTGAATTTTTTAAAGGTATAATGTCAAATATATACTTATTCTAGCTCCTGAGGATTTCTTTGTTGCAAATAGGTGCACAAGCAAAAAACCATCAAAAGTATTTTGTAAAATAGATAAAACTATGGATTAAAAAACGGTGATCAAACAATGTGGGAACCTTTCGAATATTATCTGATACTTTAGGCTCACATTGGCCTGAGAGTCTGGGTTTCCCTGTAGCTAGCACATATTCATATGACAGGTCACCTTGACAAAATCCCTTGTGTTGTTCAGATATTTCTTTAGCACGGATAAATTTAATCATCAGATGATTGGCAAAGTAAAAAAAAAATCCATTCACATCAAAATCAAGTTTCCTGTTCATTAAGATTCTGAAATGCTTAGACATTTTCAAGAATCAATATTTTAAAAGACCTGAAAAGTATTTTCTTGACTATATTTAAGCCTCTTGTTAAGTGATAAAGAAATGTTAAGCTTGCATGGTAAGTAGAAATAATTTTCACCTCTGTCGAATGATTACCTCTAAAAAAAACATTAAAAAACAATTTTAAACAATAAAACAACTCCCCAGAACTTTGCCTTGCCTACAAAGGAATGTATTTAATCGGCACCCATTGTTGCTGATTGCATCTGAGATCGAACTGAATCGAGAATCAATACAAAATCAAATTGTCGGCCGAAGATTCAGAACTGAATTGAATGGAGGGTTGTTGTCAGATTCACATCCATAGCATGCGGTGTTATTTTACACAACTGCAAAAAGCAACTACTGCAGGGATAAACTCTGGTTTGCATTAAAGGGAATGCAACACCTGGAAGCATATGTCAATTTAAATGTGGTTGCTGCACTGTGGCCAGCAAGAACAAGCAAACAGCTGGGTTTCTCTTTAAAGAAACATGCCTTTGCTGACGGACATGTCTCACATGAAACCATTGGAAATGATAAAAATAACCTGTGGACACTAAAGATCAAACTTATCCACCTTTGTTTGTCTGCAAGACTGACAGCAGCTTATTGTCAGTAGAGCAGTGTAGGCTTACATCTGGTTTTACCAAAAATACATTTCTTAATTAGCACAGACAGTCATGCTCATCAGATCTATCGCCCACATCAGCCAGTTGTACACAGATAATAATGTCAACTCTTGTCTCCAGGAAGGTAATAGTGGTTGCCGGATGCAACTCATTGCAACCAGATTATTAAAAACATCAGACTGAGTTTAGTATTGTTTTTTTGCACATAGCCAACCTGTGTCAGACCAATTATAAGCATCACATTTTCCTTCCTTTCGTGTGTGGGGACAACCAACCACAAACCGCCACCACCCCAATAACAAAAACCCACTGTTTGGTACAATACTCCTGTGTCCACCGTGAAAGGTGACAGCATGGGCTGATAATTCACTGAAATGATGTGCACGTACCTGAGTCGAGTTGGTCACTGGGCTGAATACACGTGACCTGTGAGTCAATCAAAGGGATGTTCAGGGCAGCAGGGCTTCACCTTGGACCAGGAATCAATGCAGCTGCACAAAGACGGAGCAGGTTTAAGGGTGGAGACATCAAGGCAAAACACTGATTAGTGATTACCTCATGTAAATACAGCAAATTATAGCGTCGCCCACATGGTTTAATCCACTTAGTGGAGGTGTAAAAACTGAATTAATGTTATCCCTGTAGTTAGCTGTTAAGATGTCTAATGACTCACCGGCAGTGGCTTGTAAGAGACCCGACAAAGCGATGGGTATTTATTTATACTGGCTAGAAGACACTCATGTAGAGCTCAAACTAATCGTTGATTTTTTTTTTTCCAGTAGAAAAATAACAACCACTAATGCATTTGTAATAGTCGCAGCCTCTATTGAGTAGTTCTGTTATTGTTTTTTTTCTCTTCTTGTTTTATTGACTGGATTTCACATTTGCACTGGCTGCTCAACACATGAAAATATATGATGTGCTTAATTTTCTTTTAAACTTTTGTAACATGTTTCAAGCCAAATTAAGAGAATTATATTAATCAGTTAAGTACGTAATAAATAATTGCAACTTTCAAGTGATATATAGATTTCATCGTTAGGAAAAAGAAGAAGAAAAACACCTGTTTTTTCATATTCTAATGTTGTTTTGTAGGATTTTTTCCCACCCATTCTTAATTCCTCTACTGGGTGGATTAAAATGGCCATTTTGAAGTCCAATAACTACTCTTGCAAAACTGAAAGTCATGCCTCTAAGCAAGACCAGAGTTGACTCATATTTAATGTAAAATTAATTTCAGAGGAACCTAATCCTGAATTCCAATCATCCCTGATTATTATCCATGCGCAGAAATGGGGTTAACACCCAAAACAGTTTACATTCAGATCCACTTGACTGCACAGTCATGACATAACTCTCAGTAAAGGTTATTGCAGGCAGAAACCTCTGTGTGACAGATTAGATTATCTTGGGAAATCTCATGCTGCACTGAAATGATGGAAAACCAGTGACTCTTAGAAGATGGAGGGAATCCAAGGGATTGAACATTACAGCATGCTCTGAAATAAGAGGATGTTTTGTAGTCAGTGAGCTGAATCATGCAACCACAGTGGTGGTCTTCTGATGACTTCATTATCATTGATTTTATCTAAAAGTTTTGAATCCGTGAAAAAATCTCCTTGCAAACTGGGAAATCTTAAGAGGCCTAAATAGACTGACTGCAGAAACACACATACTGAATAATGTGAAAGAAATTTTGTTCAAGACAGCACCTAAAGATAACTTTAGAGTATTACATCATGGGAAAAAACAGCCAGTGCAGAACTATTCAAAAAGTGTGGTTATATGTACACTATCGCCAGACGACTTCTTCCTTTTGTCTAAAACCTCAGCAGCAAAACATTATTTTTAGAACTGGAAAATAAAAATGTCATGTTTGTACTTTACTATACAGTTTTTTCATGTGGAATACAATGCCTAAACTGTACGGTTACCTCTTATGGTAAACGCACAGGCAAGCCAGCCTGGCGATGGTCTCGCCCTGCACCAGGTCCTCCAAACAGATAGAACACTCTCCGCTGTCTTTACTGAGCACATCCGCTGTAAATACACACACAAACCAACAGTAAGTGTCATCACCTAAATAAAAAAAACACACAGCTGTTGGAGCATTTTGTGATACGATACTCACTATTGTAAGGTAGGGGAGGAGATGTGAGGCAGCTCAACAGGTGATCCTCAATCCGACCCCCTGGGAAAGGCTTTGAGCAGAAAGGGCAGCGGATATCTGTGGACGGGAGAGGAAAAGCGGAGCTGAAACCACCACTCTGTTTCACTGAGAGGCATATATGATAAATGATACATTTGCCACACTGAGAACAAGTGTTAACATGTTTGGACAGCTAGATTACAAAGATGTTAAGCTCAGTCAGTGTAAATCCTTGATAGTGTGATGTTACTCTTGTACAGACGACCTGAAATGGCTTCATTTCACTGTATGCATCACTTAAAACAGTGACTCAGGCCCGTGGAACAGGCACCACTAGAGCCATTCATAGATGTGACAGCCAGGCAGAAACAGTGCCTTGGTGCCCTACATCTCCACCCCCTCCTCCATCTATGAGCTGCTGCCAGCAGAGAGCGGGCATGTGAAGTTGTGTGACCCATTTCCCTACACCTCCCAGAGGGCTGGCCTGGGAAACCCACCACACTGCAGTGTTTTGGCTCGAAATGTCACATTTTCTGTCACTTCACCATCAGCTTTGCACATCTCATAATCCAGCTAACGTTGGTGTGCATTTTCACTTCTTCTGTGGCCTTACGTTCCTGTTTTAGTGCAGTCTGCTTGAAAATATGGTTGGTTACTCAATGTTTCAGACTTGCAGGCTGCAGAACTACCACTGACAATGAATGTCAACAGGCCTTGAGACATGAGAGTGGTTGTATGTCACCACTTCCAGTTTTACGCCATAGCTGTGCTTCAGACAATGGGGTCTCTGATGATTTAAGTCAGCATGCAAGCACGGGAAAAGAGATTATCTCTTCAGGAATGTAAATTCCACAAATAATCCATTTTCATTTCAGACTGAGTTGATTTAGGGTCACACCAGTAGATATTTTGGTGGAATTCAAGGTTTTTTTTAGTGTTAAAAGCTGCTTTGGTGTTGTTGAAGTTAATCTGAAATAGATCATATCAAAAAATTAAGGAAAACTTACATGTTGAGACACTGTATACATATATCTGTATGATTAATATTTTCACTGAATAAGTCATGCACTGTCATATTCAGATACATGGCAGCTGTCTTATGAAAGCATCAACTGTGAGGCCCAACATTTCATCACACTCTTGCGTTAGGTAACGTTATTATACTCATACTGTCAAGCCCTGACATTTCCATGAAGTCCGTGAAGCTTCTGTTGAAAATGTCTTTTTACTTTTTTAAACTCAAACAAAGCAACCCAATATATGTGATAGAAAAAAAATCTTATTATTTGTATCTGCTTAATTTTTGCGACACAAACAGTGAAAGTTATATACATATAATCATACGATCTGCAAAGCGAAAGTGACTTACTGGCATGTCGGTTGTTAACACGGTACAGGCCGATCCAGGCTTCTGACACCGGGCGCTGGTGTGTGCCACGGACCCGGGCCGATCTTGCGCCAACGCTGCGGGCTGAAGAGTGGCGATTCCCGGGAAGTCGCTCGGAAAAAGTGCGGTGGGGTGTGCGGCCTGTCTCTTCTCCGGGTTGGTGCTCCACATCGGCTGGAGCCTCCGGGCTAACATTGCCATCTTCTTCGGGTTTCCCCTCGCTGTTGTTATCGTCAGCAGGCGACGCTTGGCTAATGCTAGAGGGGATGCTGTGGTGGTCAGCTGGGCTACCATCGGCGCTCGCCCCATGCTGCCCCAAGTCCGAGTCGCTGCCCTCCTCAGATCGGCTCCGGTTGGCCTCTGTGTCCTCGAAACTGACCGAGAAATCGACGACGAGACTAGTGGGCCTGGGACAGCGGCTCCGCCGATAGGAATCCCGCTTTGTGCCATCTTTCCCAAAAGGAGAAGGAACCGGGTCTTCCTGTAGGCGACTTGCTTTCGTTCCCATCTCGGCTAATTCAGCTAGCTAGCCGAGCTGCTTCCTCAAAAGAAATCACCACACAAGGGGTCGCCTTAACCTCGAAACGACCCTTAAACCGCGTGTGTAAATTCTGGATCTTTAAAAAGAATCCGCTACCTGGCAGCGATGCTTTACGAAGAGAACAGCTGTAGCTCGACGTTCTGTATCCGGCCTCAGTTTGTCCTTACTGTCCACATTTTCTTTTATTTTTTGACGTGACCGTTGACGCTGCTGCTGCAGCGGAAATAGAGCGTTTTCGCTTCCTCTCTCTGACACGCGCACAAACGGTTACGGTAAAGTCTTCGCGCAGCATGAAACAATTAGACGTTTTTATTTGATGTTTTTGGTTTAGTTGCCTACTTGTGTGTTTCTTTTTTCTAGAATCAACAATTATTACCTTATATATTCAAAAAATATATATCTATATATTTAAAAATTAATTACATGTAAATTTCAGCTGGTTATTACGGTAAAAACGTACACAATAATACTGACCAATCAGTGATCTGTGGCTAGCAGCAACATTTACTTGGAAGTAGGAAGTACTAAGTAACCCTCAGGCCACCGAGGCACATTAAAAATAACGCCGGACGACAGGGGAAACGTTTTTTTTTCGGCCGTGGAGTTTAAATTGTGGGGTCTGCGGTGAGTTTTCAGCGTCTGACAAATGTGTTCAGTGAGTCACCTCGCTCATACAAACTACTCAGTCATATCAGAAGTAGACCATCTCCTCACCTGTGTAAAATTTTCAATTACAGTCCCAGTTTAGTTTATTTATGTCAAATTTAATTAATAGAGAATATGTGTGTCTGGAGGATTTGATGTAAATACAGACATGGAACTTGAAAGACCTTTTGCACCTGGAACTCCAGGCCTGGCCGTCATGGACCAAGCCCAGTTTTTCTAGGTGTCGTTTGACCAGGTTCATTGTTAACCATGTCTGTGCTTGATTGGATCGTTTTATATAATCTATTCACCACTGTTTCTCTGTTAAACTCTCTCTTATGCATTATCTGTTGGGTAGTTTTCCAGCTCCCTTTGGACTTTGTTACCTTTTTATAGGTGGTTTTAGTGAGCAACACACCCTTAAGTTCAGTAGTAAAATCCTTTGTCAAACAGTGAAAGGAATGCAGCTGAACTACTTATATCTGTGCTGTCTAGGATTATATGGAAATGAAAGGATAGGCTTCTGTTTGTAATGGCTTTTAACCCATTGATTTAATCATTTGTCCATACAGATGAGGGCGCTGACATTGCAGCAGGTAAACACAGCAGGCCAAGAAGAACAGAAGCCACTAGCTACATGTGGGAGAAGTTTGTCCTCCAACTATTCTCCTCCAAGTCTGGAGAATAGGATTTTAGCTCAAGCGTCCATGATGAAGCCCAATCCTTTGTCTTCACTCTCAAACTCTGCTGCACAACCTTATACTTGCCCATCTCTCCAGCCGTCCAGACTGTCTTCCACTTCATCTGCGCTTCTCTCTTCCTCAGCAACATGCTTCACATCACCCTTTCTTAGTACCCAGAACAAGCTCCTAACTAGTAATTTAGCACAGTTATCTCTTTCTATTCCTTCCTCTGGCCAAAGTGTGCCTTTGCTCTCAACATCCCTGGGCAGTGGTGCTCTGCTCAATCGTCTTGCTCAACCTCCGCCATTTATGCATCATGGTCTTGTTGAAGAACAGAAAAAGGACAGTGGAGCAGATGAGGACACCCAGGAAATATTTGAAGAGATGCAGTCCAGTTTTGAAGAGACAAGTTTGGTAATGTTTATTTAAGCATTTTGGCTATGATTGATATTGATAAATGTGGTCCTTTTTATTTAATTAGAATTTTTCTGCATCTGCAGCATCCCGATGAAGACGATGTACTGTGTGAGAATGAGGGGGACGAGAAGGAGGCGGATGCTGAGATAACTACAGAGTTACCTATCCTGGAAATGGAGCTGAGTAACCAGGAAATTGAAAACTCTGTGCTTATCAGACAGGAATTTGCAGAGCTTGATAAAGGAAATGAAAAATCTATAGAGGAGTTGAAAGATAAAAAGGTTTTACACTGTGACTGCATGACACTTGCATATTTCTTCTTCCATTAAGTAAATTTTAAAACAACTTAAAATATGTTACACCTTGTTGTCTTGTCTTTCTTTCCTCCAGTACCTCCTGCTGAATGCGGTGTGTTGCTCCTTGGTTAATAAGAGCAAAGCTCCAGGCCAGGAGGGCTGGGACTCAGATGACAGTGTTTGGACCATTATTACAAACTTGGCCAAGGGAATCTCTGACTGTGACCCACAGTTTCTTCTCAAGGTGTGTTTGCAAGCTTAAAAAGCCTTCCATCAAACTGAATGGAAGTTTATTAACTGTAGTGTCATCGTTGATGGTGTTTTGGCAAGACTTTATTATCCTGACATTATAACCGAATGATCAAGCAGAACAAATTACCTGAAAAAGGAAAAAATTTCTCATTATTATAATAAAAAGAATACAGATTTACATTAGTTTTTTTCCAGGAAAATATTTCCTTTATTAGTAGTAACTCTATACTCCCTTACAGTACCTTATTTCCTATACAAATGAGGCAAGCCAGGCAAGGAAGGTTGATTTGTGTTTCATGTACAATATAACTCAAAGTAGTTTACATAAGACATTAAAAGCATTACAGGAGGTTAAAAGAAATGCATCAAGTAAGAAAATAATAAATGCTAAAAATGACAAGACAATGAAAAAATAGGACAATCAAAACAAACTGAAGGAGTAAAACAAGATAAATTAGAACAAGCTCAAATAGAGAGGAAGAAGACAACAGAATGCATACAGTGAGGCACATATGATACAAACAGATGTCAATGGGAAATATATCATCACCATCATCAAAACCATCATCCTCACAACCCCATTGCCAATATACTGTACATATGAGAGAAAAAAGACTAGATAAAAAAACTCGATATCCTTATTAAAAGCCGTGGCATATAAAAGTATTTTAACGCTAAATGTCCTATGTTCTGTAAGGTAATATAAATTCAAAGTTTAATCTTTCCTTCAACTTCAAAAAAGCTGTTTTTTGATGCATCTGAATATTCACCAGAATATTGATGTTCATTTATATTTAGAAATAGATAGCTTTTGGATAGTTTACACTTGCAGACTTTAAGCACATCAATGTCTTTTGACCCAGTTCAAAAAGCACTGCAAACAAATAGCAAAGATTGATAAATGCAGGAATTACTGCTTGATCATGAAATTACAAAGTCATATTTTATGTCTGCTCTTTATTTCTCATGCAGGTGGCAGTTTACACCAGACAAGAGTTGAACATCCGCATCACAGCAAACTTCTTATTGGCTCTGGCTGCCAATCTGCCCTCAACCAAGCAGCACGTCCGCAGATACTTCTGTGCTGCAGTGCAGCTTCCCTCTGACTGGCTGGAAGTAGTCAGAATCTACAGTACAGTAAGCCTTTAGGGAGCTTTATTTCACAGTGGGACCTCCATGTTTCAGCTGTGACTTTATACTGTGATTTTCTTTTTCTAGTGCTTCAGCCGCTCTCTGCCAATGTGTCTCAAGAAGGCGATGACTGACAAGTTCAAGCAGTTCAGCGAGTATCAGCTGGCCAAATACAATACACGCAAACACCGCTGTAAACACAACCGCAAGAAGCGCAAAGGAAAGGTACAGCTGCAGTCTCGTTATCCTTTTTTGTTCCTTGTTAAACTTCGATGGGTAAAACTAATCAGATCACCATGCGGATGGAGGAAAAAAAAATCTGTACTGGTGATGACTGCTTGTGTTTTTATTATCCATTAAAACCTTTTTGGTTACTATTTTAATACAGTTAGATTATTTTGGTAAGTCAGTGCTCAATAAATACATGTTCTATAGTTTTTGTCTTTAATACATTATTTATGATTTCCAGAAACCAACCGATGAGCAGCTGAAGACATGGGCAAAGCAGCTCAGATCAGATGCTTCTATGCTGAAGAAGTTTGTAAGTCACTGTTCGTTTTTATATTTTATTTTAAAAAATGCATTTGGTTGTTTCTGAAAAATGAATATTTGTTTGAACTTGTTTTTTTTTTTTTGTATTTTATAAAAAAAAAAAAGAAGCATTTTGGTTGTTTCTGTTATGTGTTTTCCATTTTACATCCATGTTCATGCAGTAAAGTAGCCCAGATCACAGACCTAAAAGTATGTCTGTTGAACAAACAACGAGAAATCAGTATTTATATTTCAGTATGTCTGCTTAGCTGTTTATTGCTGCTGGTTAAACTTTTGCTAATGATGGTTTATGTGTGTCTGGGTGTGTGTGCAGTTGCAGATAGAAGAGGGCAGAGTGGTGGTGGATAAAAAGCAGAGTGAGTTCAGTATGAAGAAGCTGATCAAGAGGCTTCACATTAAAGAGCCTGCAGAACATGTAATGGCCATCCTGGGAAGAAAGTAAGACCCACAAATCTAAACACACTCCTGTTCTCCTGAGACATGAGAAGACAAATTCATGGAGATATAAAAGAAAAAGGTTTCAAATGCATCTTATTTTTCTTTTCCCAGGTATCCTAGTGACCCAAAAGAGTTTAATCGCTCTGGAATAAAGGGTGCTTGGGACAGAGACAGAGCGGGGCAGCGGATGAAACTCAAAGAGCCGCAAACATGGGAACGGCTGCTCGGTTTGGAGGGCAACAATGCTGCAACCTGGGAGAAACTCATAGGTCTGAAAATAAATGCAAAGCAGCATCTTGTCATCACGCTCAGCAACAAGCACTGGCTTGTAGGCCAGAATGGCACAAGCATTGCATCACTAATTCCAAGCACTTGAAGGTGGTGATGAGGGGAAAAGATAATTCATCACATAAAAATGTGTCTCTCCTACATCTTTTCTGTACTTACCTGCAATTTACTGTCTGGTTCGGTAATTCAGTCCAACACTTCTTCATTTGAAAGCTCTTAATCTTCCCCACGTTATTCCAAAACACACCACACAGGACAAATACTCAAAGACAAACATTTCCACAGCGATGCAGTCTGACAGATTATGTTTCTCCTGTGCAGACAGCAAGTCTCTTCCATTTATGGCCATGCTGAGGAACCTGAGGAACATGATCACTAAAGGCATCAGTGAGGCTCATCACAAGAAGATCCTCAGCAGACTGACCAATCAGGTGCTTTACACTGTAACCACACATGTGTTCACCATTTGGTCCTCTCTCTTCCATTGTATATACATTTTAAATGTGTATCTATCTAAAGTAATCTTTGTTGTGCTATTGATTCGGTTGCAGAAAGCAGTTATTCAGAGCAGACAGTTTCCTTTCAGATTCCTTGCTGCCTACAAAGCCATCATGGAGCTGCACACTTTGGGTGAGACGCCTCAGTTGGCATAAAAAACCTTTGACTAAAGCTGATTGTCGAAGTTTGGATAAAACCAAATCATGCAGCAAGTCTATAATGTAGTCAAAACATCACTTTGAAAATGTTGATAGTGTCCTAAATTGTCAGCTTAAGTCTTGGCAGATATACTTTAAGCAAAAAAAGTGCCTTTTTATATAGATAAGTACCTTTTTTTAAAACATCTGTTTGTGGTGTAGCCTCTTCATCGCAGCAAGTGGTACCCCCTGTTAAAGAGATTCTGGTAAGCATCTTGAAGAAGATCCCAAAGAGCCGACGCTTCAAGAATCAAGAATGGGAGACGACTCCAAGGGGCCGAATGAAGGTGACGCTCGGGGTGCCGTTTATCTATCGACTGTACCAACTGAAGAAGGCTCAACTCATAAAGTCCAAGTAAGAGAGTGCTGTCTTATTTCCTCATTTTAAAATTACCTGTCTTTGTTTTTAAAGCAGTGTGTCTTTTAATTATCTATGCACCTTTTCTAAATCTTTTCACTCAGTCGAGTTTTCCTCTCTTCCCGTGTCTGTGTTCAGTCAGAGGCAGTACACCGTTGATCTGCTGGACCGTTACCGCAAAGCTCTGGAGACGGCGGTCCAGATCTCCTGCCGTTACAACGTTCCTCCACTTCCTGGGAGGACCGTTATCCTGCTCTCTTGTTGCATTACAGACGATGTGTCATGGAGTAAGAAACGGGACTTCTGCCTCCCTCCAGACCCGGAACAAAAAGAAGACAAGAAGGATGAAGAAGAAAACGAGGACCCAACCCCCATAAGGAGGAGGAAGGCGGAAGAGCGTGATAAACTCACACCTTCTGTAAGTTTGTATTTTTTCCATTGGGAAGAGCTCGGATGAAGGCTGGTGTAAAAACACAGAATTGTATTTGCTCATTGTATTTGTAAATCAAACAGATGATGGAAGTGGCAACTCTACTCGCCCTGATGATTAACACGAGCGCAGAAGATTGTCGGCTCGTCTTATGCCTATACGATCACTGCGAGGAGGCCAAGCTGGAGTCTGACAAGCTTTTGGACAACATCAGATCTGTGCTCAAACAAATAGAGGTCCGGATGTTTCTTTTGATTCCTGCTCCTCTCTAATTTCATGTGATAGATATGTTTGTTCTCATTTAATTTCTCACACAACTTTTAGCTTTGTGCATGAGGGTTAAACCAAAGTGCGGTCTTTTACCATCTGGGAATGGAACATAAGAAATGTGTACAACCATCATTTACATTTCCGCTGAAGTATCATGTGATCTTGTTACATCTTTACTGATACATGCTTATCTTTCACAGACGTTATGTGATCGAACAGAGGAAGAGCAGAGTTTCTTATACAGAATGCTCACCACTAAAAACAAGGTTGGTTTATTTGACATATTTGGTTTATTTTTTTGCTTTCTGCATGACTTTTTTTAGGACATTTACCAATTGCAATCATACCTTGACTTAAATGATACTGCAGGTTTCTAAAGCGAGGCTTTAGAGAGTTGTTAACTATTGAGTTTGATGTCTTGGGGCGATGGGGTTAGACCATTTCCTTTGATATAGTAAATCCCAATATTTCTGTAGGCATAAACAGTACGGTCCTTGAAATGAATCCGTTCGTATCTAACAGGGAATTCTGAACATAAAGACCAGAAATCATTAACTTCTCTCCGCCTACTTGTGAGCTTCCCATTCTCTTCTTGTGTATGTTGATTGTGGGTCAAGCTTTGAGAAATGTAACATTTCCTTTCATTATAGTTTATTTTTATTCTGAAAATGCGCAGAGAATGTAAATATGTAAGATTTTAACGAGGCTAATTTCTATCTTTATTACTTTGGAAGGTTAACTCAGTCTTTGTAGATGGCTTGTAGATCTAGCAATGCAAACTTATCAACTATGCTTCTGTTTTTTAATTATTGATGTTTTATACTAAGTAGTTTATTTTTATTATTGTCATATATATTTGATATATCCAGAGAGATACCCAGTGTTTTTATGATGCAAAGCACTTTGCGACGCACCTGTACAAAAAGTACTATGTGAATAAAGTTTGATTTGACTGGATAAAACAGAACACCAGCAGATAACAGACTTTTATTACTTTTTGTTTAGATTATTGTAATTCTTTGTTTGAGTGACTCAGTCACCTGCTGTCTCTACAAAATGCAGCGTCTGTGCAGTTTGATGTAAAATTATGTACGAACAAATTTTCTTTTTCAAATTAATTGAATTCTTTCTAAATTAAAAAATAAGTTTTAATTGTGTTTTTTTTTCTATTAAAAAAACTAAACATATTTTGGCATTACATCGTTAATGTTTTAGTTAACTTCATTAACTAGATATAGGTTTATATTCTTGAATGGATCCAGCAGGTGAAAAAGTTCATGTAATAATTAAAGAGGTACAAATGAAAGAATATGGCATGGATTATCATATTTTGACATCTTCAGATCAAATGTTTTCAGGGTGGAGCTGCTGCCAGCATGGCTCTACCTGATACTTGACTAAGCTCTTCCAATCTGTCTCTCAGTTTGACAACATCATTATGCTGACCGACTCCTGGATGTCCTCTGAAGTAGAGTGGACCGTCAAAACCTACAAGAAAGAAATGAACAACAAAGCTCTGACAGTGCAAATCAATTTATCGGATGGGTAATGCTTATAATGTGACTTTCTCTTTTAATATTACACACAATATTTTTGAGCTAACACCAATGTGTTTCTGTTTTCTTTCTCCGTGCTGAACTTACCCTGCCACGTTGTTGCGTTTAGGTCACACCACAACTCGGAAAGCACTAGCGACAGGAACTGTGTGCAGTTGAGAGGCTTCAGTGAGCAAATGCTGAGGTAACATCCCCAATCATCCTCTCTTCATCCAAAAGATGATAAATAAAGCTGTAAATAAAGTCCATTGTGAAGTTGTATTTCCATGCTCTTTTGCTTTTTTCAACAAGACATAAGAAAAAATGTAGTTGTGAATGATGCAGTTGTAGTCTGCCTCATGCTTCCAAAGTTAGCAAGGTAGATTTATAGCAGAACTTAATCCACAGAAAGTGGATTTCTTTTCCAATTCTTTTCTTTTCAATTTTGTACTTGATCTTTATGGATTATGTACTGTGGACTGATCATTAAAGTCACAAATTCTGTAATCTGAAATTCAGTTCATACCTGAATAAAATGTTAAAAACTGAAAATGTTTAAATAATGTCATAAACTACAGTATATTATGTTAATTTGTGTGTATTAGATGAAGGGATTCATTTTAAAGAGAATCTGAAAAGTATTGTTTTTGGTCATATTGTAAATCTTCTGTCGCTGCATGCTCTATAGACGGTTATTCAGTGGGGGAAAAATGTTTTTGGACACCCCATTCATTTGGGAAATATCTAATCCAATCCAATTCATTTTCTCTAAGCACATAAGACTTAAAACAGGAGCATTGTAAAGTGCTGTACAATATAAGCTAAAGATAAAATAGAATGCATACAAAAGAATAAAACAAATACATGTTCAAATTATAAGGTCAAAATAGTGCATTGAGACTCACTCGTAGTTCTTTAAATGCAATTTCTTTAGTACAGTCACAGCAAAAATACTAAACAAAACCTGAAAAAAGTCATTGACATTTATTTATTTGAAAATATTTGTGAATGTCTACATTTCTCAGGGTGTCTGAAAACTTTTCTGCCACGGTACTGTCAGTAAAAAAGTAAAGGAATAAATCTCCTGAAAATGTCAAACTGTTTTTTTTTTAACCATTTTACCAGGTTCGTTGCAGAGCGGGGATCCTCCAGGTTGCTGGATCACGTTGAGCATTTGGACAAACTTTACAGCATCCCACCACCACAGGGAGCTACAGGCCCCCAGACTCTAGACAATATTGTCTCAATACCAGCCAGCCCGAAAATAAGGTAAATTTTACTGAAGAAGCAACTTCTGACAGAATATTTTCTTTTCTTTAAAGTTTCATTTAATTTTCCTCAGTAGTTTAACACAAGCTCAAACCTCATAATCAGGTGGCAAGGTGTGCGGGTGTTCATCTCCTCCACCTTCAGAGACATGCATGCCGAGCGTGATGTCTTGGTACGAAGCGTTTTCCCAGAGCTCCGGCGCCGTGCTGCGGCGCACTGCCTCTACCTGCAGGAGGTGGAGCTGCGCTGGGGTGTGACAGAGGAGGAGTCTGAGAGGTCCACAGAGCTGTGTTTGTCAGAAGTGTGTCGCAGCCAGATGCTGGTGGGGATCCTGGGGGAGAGGTACGGCCAGGTGCCCCCCAGACCTGCCCTTCCTGACCTGCCACAGTACAGCTGGGTAAGATCAAAGTCCTCAGTTCCAGCTGGAATATTTCAATGAGCTTTTATTCTGGAAAAATCACTTTTAGGATTAAAATCAGAAAATTGAAGAGCAAACTTTGATGTTTTGTAACTGCACTTCTCTTACTTCACATACTTATTTTTGTTTGAATTAAAAAAGACCACACATCATACGGTAAAATTAGTAACCGAGCAGCGAATAAGATGAGTCCTCAATGCTGGAAGTAACCCACCTAACACAGCATTATGATTTTAGCTGAGGTGAATTAATTGATGTAAAACTCGTTGCTATAACCAGCCCAAAGAGCACAGCAAATAAGTGAAGATGAAGGGAAGTAGAACAAAATGTTAATTAAACAGGATTATAACTAAGGATTATAAATAAGAGAAGACGTAAGAGAAAGTTAACATAAGAGCCAATCAACCAGGCCTGTAAAACAAAGCACAGATGCAAAAACAAAAACAAACAACAAAAGAAACCATAGAAGCCAAAGAATAGCTTCTGGAGCTGTACATCATCTATAGATGCTTTAATAGATACATTTTTAAAAGTGATCAATCATAAAAATAATAATCAACAATTTACAACATCATATCTATGAGGATAAACTTATTTTTCTGTTATTCATTTTGAATTAAATCTGTATGAGTTTTAAGATCTTTCTTATATAAGACAAGATTAATTAAAATCTCTGATGGGCAGTTTTCTGCAAAAATTAAATAAAGTAAAATAATTTCCATAGATAAATATTATTTTCAGACCCAAATAAAGTCTCAAACTTAAAGCCTGCTTTTAGATTCAAAACTGAACTATTTGGAAACACTGTAAAGGGCTGTTTTTACTCTAAGCAGGCCATCATATGACCCAGACAAGAACTGTTAGAAAACAGGTCAATGGGTCTTTTTGAGTGTATTTATATGGATTTGAGCATTTACACAATAAGTAATAACATTTTTTTGCATTGTCATTAAAGTTCTTTACTTTATAGCAATAAATTGCTGGTGTTCTTGTTGATGTCCAGCTGGCTTCGGCTCCGACTGGACTGTCCATCACAGAGATGGAGATACGTCAGTTCCAGGCTCTTTACCCTGAAACGACTCATCAGCGCATGTTCTTCTATATCAGAGATCCACAGATCATCAAGTGAGCATTTTGGACTTTTTTTTTTTAAATTACCATTTTTGATGGCTGGAAACTGAGTTTTTTTTTATTGTTATGAATTGGTTTAAATGCTGAATTACTTGTCATATTTCTGTATTTCCTCTGGTGATTTTCAGATCAGTTCCTGTGGCTTGGAGGTCTCATTTTGCTGCTGAATCAAAGGAAGCTGAGGAAAAAATGGCATCTCTGAAGACAAGACTGTTGGCCAGCGATGTCAAAGTCACAGAGAAGTGAGTGCCTTGTCACATGTCTGCAGCACAGCCACTGTAATTAGAAAAATTCACTTTCCTTTGGAAATAGTTCTTATTTTAGATAATTGCTTTAGCTTTTTATTACTTGTACTTTATGTTTTTTTGTCAGGTCTGAGTCATGTCTTTGAAAACTAGGGTTCTGAAATAAAAACTACCTTTACTTTATTTTAAACGCTCCTGCTGAGCCTGCATGTGTCTTTTTTGTTATAGTTACTCTTGTGCTTGGGGAGGAGTTGTGGAGGGAACGCCATATCTTAAAAACCTGGAAGACTTCGGCAAGTCCGTGCTGGAGGACCTTTGGGTCGCTGTTCAGAAACTATTTGTGCAAGTCAGTAACTCAACACCCATGTATCCTCAGCATATGTAAATCTCTGCCCATTAACAGCTGTTTTAAGTTATACTGAGGAGATTTTTACTCCATCTGGTAGGAGGGGAGCCGGGATGAAGCTGTGTCCGAAGTTTTCGAGCAAGAAGTTCACCAGGGGGCGCTGCAGAGGCAGTTCTTTGGCAGGGCCAAGCTGCTGTCGGGTGCTGTGGAGATGGTGGAGCAGGCCCAGATCAAAGGAGGGATGGTGGTGATAGAGGGAGGACCTGGAGAGGGCAAAACTGTCTTCATGGTGAATTTATGACTTTATCCTGTGAGGAAGTACATGACATGGCCAGGACATTTTTTTTCATCTCAAAGATTTGATTTTATGCGTTATCTGACAGTAAATAACTTAATATTTCCTTCTTGACATCAGTATTTTTAACAAACCAGAAACGGTAACCTTGTCACTATGTGGAAAGTAAACACTGCTGCCCTTACTTGTGTACCCACATACAGGCTGCTCTGGCAGAGGCCCTCAAAACTGGATTTAAGTCCAAAAGGAACCTCAGCTGTGATGTCACCTCGTACTCTACTGCAGCCAGTCAGTCAGCACGATCTGTTCAAAACCTGCTTCTCTGCCTCGTTCAGTGGCTGAGGAAAATGAAAGACACAGAGGAGGGATCACCTCTTCCCCATTCATACAAGTGAGAGGCTTTCACATTATTAAGTTTCTGTACTGCCAGTGGTTTCCATATGAACTCACTTATTTAATGTATTTTCTTATCTCAGAGACATGCTGTCAGAATTTCACTCCACACTGACAGACATGAAGAAGAGCAAGCCTCTGGTGCTGCTGGTTGATGGGGTTGATCTCATCCAAGATGGCAGGGGACACCTCAGCTCTGACTGGATCCCACATCAGCTTCCACAGGTTGGTCACAGGAGGAAGAAGAAGCAGCATGTTCTGATCTTGCGTCATATTTGACTAATATTGACTAACCTTTCTCTATGAAAAATCTGCAGATATTCTCTGCAGCATCAATAAAATACTATATTGTATCTCACAGTTGAAAAACTACCAGATCACAACCTGATTTCAGAGCAAAGATTTGATAAATATTCAGCAAGATCTGGAGCAGCTCATATCTGCTCATCCCACTTTAAACTCAGACTGTGTTTTTCTTGACAGGGTGTGTGTTTGGTGCTAAGCATCACGTCTAAAGCAGCTCTGCTGCAATCACTGGCCAAGAAAAAAGCAACTCTCCTGTTTGCATTGGGACAGCTCACCATGCCAGACAGAAAGGAGATCGTTCAGAGGGAACTGGATGCTTTTGGGAAGAAGCTCAACGAGTCTGCATTCAACAATCAGGTTCTATGATTTAATGGCTCCTATTTTAAAGAAAATGCGAAGTATCTAACAAGATGGTGCACCCGTTCCAGCAGAACATGGTGCTGTTTCCTCATATTCTCTACAGGAGAAAATTTTTTACTCTTAAGACTCTTAAATGGTTTAAACTTTTCTTTTTTACCCGAAAACTATGCTTTTTTCAGCTTCAGACATTGATAACGAAGAAAGGAGCAGTGAGTCCTCTGTACCTACACCTGGCCTGTGAAGATCTGAGGAACTTCTCCTCCTTTGACAAGGTGTGAGCTCACTTTTTAAGCCACGTCCAATCCAGTTTCACATAATTTTTGTTTTTTTCTCAGTATTTAAACCGAAAGGCCTTTAAAGAAATTAAAAAGGACTGGAAATGAGAGAGCTAAGCACAGTAGAAGAATATTGACATTAAGTTTATTCTACACATTCCTGCTTTCTTTATTTTTTACGTGATCTTTATGGATATTTTTTTATTACTAATAACATTGATAAGATGGTTTTCTTCCTTTATTTCCCAGTTGAAGGAGACCCTGCAGGGTTTGCCGCAGTCTCTGAGCCAGCTGGTGCAGTACAGCCTGGAGAGACTCTGCTTGCAGCACAGAGGCATGATGGGACTCCGCTGGGCCCTGGCGGCTCTCACTGTTAGCTCCACCGGTAGGATCAGTCAAGACTTCATGTAGTTTTCATCATTACAACAGTTATGTATTTTGAGAGAGGCAGATATAGTGTAGGTGCCAGTTACGTAAGAGATTCATGTGTAACATTTTCATGTCAGCCACAACATCGAAGGCAACACAGCTGAAGAGAATACAATTGATTTTGTTGTCATAATTGGAGCCAGTTAGTGGTGGGAAACATGAATTATCAAATGAATAGTTTTTTCCAATTGCTAAAATGTAATGACTTGATTCAAAGAAGCTCAACTGAGCTGGTAGGTCTCTCTTCTACGCTGTTTCTTGAACAGCGTTTCTTAAATGCGTTCCAAGGATAACAAATTCTGATGTCAAATCCATCAAAGACCTAAACCCTTTGAATGAAAGCTTAGGAAAGCATGCTTGAATGGCATGCCGTTCCCTTGTGGAAATACAACATAAAGGACAAATTTTAAAAAAGAGATAGAGTTATGATAAGTCTCCCTAAGTTATCCCTTTAGGAAAAGACCATTGTAGCACAGCCAGAAGATAACAGAGAGAGTGCCTTGAGTTATCAATAACCAGTTGCAGTGGCAGAGATATATTTATATTAATGCTAAAAGATTGTATTAAAAAACATCCACTCATATATAGATCCACAGAGCCAAATAAATGCATGATCTAATGCTAAAATGTCTCTCTCTTTTATGGAATCTCATGGTACATCCATCAGAAGACACTGAAAACAATTGTTCCTGTGGCTGAATTAATTTTAGCTCATATTGGTTTAATAGGAAGTTTTGTTAGAGTATGGTTTACCGTTTTGCTCGCTCTAACATTTTCTCATCTTTTTCCCAGGCCTGAAGGAGAGAGACTTGTACTTTGTACTGAACACATGCAATCATCTGTCTTCACGGCACGGAGAAGTCACGTGGCAGGAAGTGCTGCACCTGTCGAGGATGCCCGAGGGACGCATTCCCATGGCAGTTTTCACCCGTATAGTGCTGTGTTTGCAAAGGTATTAATAACTCATGAGGTAAACTTGTTGGGAGGCAGGAATCTGGCTGTTTGTATCCGTATTTTATTCTTTATTATACTTGATTTTCAATTTACATTCAGGGATTATTAAAATATTTTGATGCAATTTCATCATTGACTTTCTTTGATCAATTAATGCACATAGTCCAGTTGTCAGTTTTGATCATTGGTGATCAGTAAACATTTATCCTTCAGGGTTTTTGTTGTTAGGGACATACATCACATTGTAGAAAGCTGTTTGGATTCATCATGTTACATTTTTGGATGCTTGCCTGCAGTCTGATTGGTCCGTCTCACTGCCACGACACTGACGACTTGCTGGTTCTAACCAATCCAGAGGTGAAGCGAACCTTTGAGGACTTTTTTCTCCCAACAAAAACCGACAGAACCAGAGCTCACCTGATACTGGCAGGTATTGTACCACGGTTTACTTTTATTAGGCATAAGTAAGAGTTAGCGTATATTTACAGTATTCTTGATTGGGCAGCTCATTTGTGGGCGATGGCGGACCCTCAGGGACAAGATACCTTCCTTCACTGTGAGGCCAACTCTGTCATGCATCTGCCTTCCAGCCTGGTTAGAAATCTTCCTTCCCGTTCAAAATACCGCTCGACATAAACAATTTGAAAAATAAAAAGATGGTTGTGATACAGATGGTCTTCAGATGAGGACTTTAACCCCTGGCTATTTTTCTTTGGTTAGATTCAAAGTGGACAGCTGGAGGAACTCCACTCCCTGCTGTCCAGTTATTATTTCCTGCATGCTAGTGTGAGCCACGGCCTCCTGCACCACCTTATGGAGACATACAGCCTGTATGGTGAGCATGTATCTTCTTAAAGGAATGTTTTTAGTTGCGTTTCCCAGTAATCATCCACACATGAGTGGGTTTTCAATGCAGATTTACTCTTTTTGGTAAACAGTGGATAAATAATAATCCTCTGGTTTTTTTTTTATCCTGTTAAATTCTTCCATCCCTGCAGACAAAGAGCGGGAATCTTGTGTCCTCTCAGTTGCCCATCAGGATCAACTGGAAGACTGTCGCGGTTTCTTGAGACGCCATGCCGCCACGCTTTCCACCTGGCCAGCGCTTTTCATTCAGGAGGCCCTCAACGAGCCTTCAGACAGCTCTGCTCACACATGGGCACAAGGCCTGGTGGGAAAAGGAGTCCGAGTGGTTGAGTGTCTAAATAAGAGCAGGGCAGATCAAGAGCTTAGGTAAGATTGGTTTCAGTTTGGAGCCAGTCCTGATATAATTACTGAAATCATAAAAGTAAAAGTTGCAGTGCTGCACATCAACACAAGACAAAGTCAAGCTGTGAACTTAACTTCATCATAGGTGCACAATGAAACTTTGTCGCCAATTACTCCATTTGTCAGATAATTGGAGTCAAGTAAAACATTTGTTTCTCCGAAATAAAGCAGTATAAGTAGAGTAAATGGAACTGAGAGCTACATGTGATGCAATGGGATTCAGAAACTTGGCTTTTTTGGTCCGGTTTGTTCAGACATTTAATTTGTTTTTTTTAAACCTAATATAACCTCCTTGTTTGCGTTCCCCTCAGTGAGCTGGTGTCAACCTTCCCCTCTGAGCCGACCTGTGTGGCTGTGAGCTTGGACGGTCAGCTGATCGTCGTTGGAACGGGACAAGGAACGTTGCACATCCTCCACTCTCAGACTGGACAGGTAATTTCCGGAAGAAATGTTTCTGCTTCTCTTCTAACCTCCTGTCCATCAGGCCATACCATGGATGGACTAGTTATTTCCAAAAATCTGATGTTCAATGTTTACACACCTTATCTTGTCCTTTCCCAATCTGCAGTTTTTTAAATCCAGACTTGATGAAACTTGATAACAAGTGTGCTTGGTAAAGAAATGTATCTCCACAGTTAACCCTTTAACCTGTGTGTAAATTACAGTTTGAAATACAGTGAAGAAATAAAGTATTTGAGCACCCTGGTTTTTGCAGGTTCTCCCACTTAGAAATCATGGAGGGGTCGGAAATTTTCAACGTAGGTGCATGTCCACTGTGAGAGAGATAATCTAAAAAGAAAAATCCAGAAATCACAATGTATGATTTTTTAATGATTTATTTGTGTGATACAGCAGCAAATAAGTATTTGAACCCCTGAGAAAACAAATATTATTTAAGCCGCAAGTGGCATTGGAGGCCCTCGCACCTCTGGCGCCGCTCGGCCTATTGTAGCGCCACGCCCACCAGCAGCCCCCTTCTCACACAGCTCATGGCGATCAGGTTGTCACCCTCAGCAGAAGTGGCCTGAGCGTGTCACACCGCTTCTGCAGCACATTTGGGCCTTAAAATTAGGTACTTCCTGTCTAAAGGGGCGTGGCTTTAGTGATGACGTCATCTGGTCACATGGTCGTGGTCAGGATGTAAGAAGACTGACACATGTTAAGTTTGGTGCTGATCCGCTGTTTTATGTGGGAGATAAAGAGTAAGTGTGTTTCATGGCGAAACATCAAAGTTTGAGGCCCCGCCCACACCAAACCGTTAACCTTAGAAAAAATCGCTGGCTAACATGATAGAATCCCTAGGACTAGTTCAATCAAATGCGATGTGAGTAAAACGCCAAAATGGCGCCTTTAACCCAAAATGGCCGACATCCTGTTGAGTTTGGACCATGGCTCCAAGAGACTTTTTTGTCCGCCCAGGCATGTAGAGCATGTGTACCGAGTTTGATGAAAATCGATGACTTGCAAGGGGCTTTTTAATAGGTGGCGCTCTTGCGCAGTTTTGCCCGAACAGTCCCGAGCACCTTAAATTATGAAATTTTACTGATTCCATTGGGGGGGTACGCAAAATATGGTGAGTTTTTGAGCATGGGCAAGTCCCCAAAAATGCCCCCGAGTTTTGAGAAGAATAAGAATAATAAACATTTGCATTTCAATAGGCCTTCGCACCGCCTTCAGTGCTGAGAAGAAGAATAAACATTTGCATTTCAATAGGCCTTCGCACCGCCTTCGGTGCTCGGGTCTAAATATTTGGTACAGTAGCCTTTGTTTGCAATGACAGAGGTCAAACTTTTCCTGTAGTTTTTCACCAGATTTGAACACACTGCAGGAGGGATTTTGGCACACTGCTCCACACAGATCTTCTCTAGATCAGTCAGTTTTCTGGGCTGTCACCGAGAAACACAGAGTTTGAGCTCCCTCCAAAGATTTTCCATTGAGTTTAGGTCTGGAGACTGGCTTCTTACGCATCCACTCCTTGGTCATCCTGGCAGTGTGTTTCGGGTCATTGTCATGTTGGAAGACCCAGCCACGACCAATCTTCAATGCTCCGACTGAGGAAAGGAGGTTGTTCCCCAAAATCTCACAATACATGGCCCCAGTCATCCTCTCTTTAATACAGTGCAATCGTCCAGTCCCATGCGCAGAAAAACACCCCCAAAGCATGATGCTACCACCTCCATGCTTTACAGTAGGAATGGTGTTCTTGGGATTGTGCTCATCATTCTTCTTCCTCCAAACACGGTAGGTGGAATTATGACCAAAAAGTTTTATTTTGGTCTCATCTCACCACAGAACATTCTCCCATGACTCCTCTGTATCGTCCAAATGGTCATATGCAAACTTAAGACGGGCTTTGACATGTGCTGGTTTAAGCAGGGGAACCTTCCGTGCCATGCATGATTTCAAACCATGACGTCTCAGTGTATTACCAATAGTAACCTTGGAAACGGTGGTCCCAGCTCTTTTCAGGTCATTGACCAACTCCTGTCGTGTAGTTCTGGGCTGAG
>JAVQJG010198471.1:0-18653 GCA_036024015.1 Craterocephalus amniculus | reverse complement strand
GGTTCAATCGAAAACCAATGTCTTATTTCACTAGGTTATAATTTTACAAATTTATGTTTATTATTATTCTTTTCAGTCTCCAGTCATTTGAATTACTAATAAGAATTTTTCTTTTTATTTCAAATCTAAAACATAATCTGATATGTGATCTGGATAAGTTCCTCAACCATGACAATTTTGTCATAGCAGAGGTTGCGGATGAATAACTTCTTAGATAGTTTCTGTGAGTCACTGTCTGTTGTTTATTTGCACAATTTTATGCTAAGATGGTTTGCATCCCTTTGTTGAGAAGACTTGACAAACAGTTTGCGAATGAGCTAGAAAATAGAACAAATGAAATTTGACGTTTTATGCCAAGTTTGAATTTTTTCTGCACCCTTTTTATCTCCAGCAAACTACCTAATGTGTCATATGTGTGGTGTGCTCTTACACTCTGTGGAGACGTATCAGGCTCACATGCAGGGTAACAAGCACCAAATCAGGTAAGAGAAAACTTTTCCTCACACGTTCCATGTTAGCTGTCATCATTACACACGAGTATCTGTCGCATTAAACTTTGCCCAGCCTTTTACAGAATATTTGAACATTACAAACCTCCAAACCAAAATCACTTCCCACAAGCGATTGTTGAATGATACTGGTTGGCTCCTCTTAGAAGGTGGTCAGACTGGTCTCAGCATTGCATCAATACAGGAAAATCACAGTTTCAAAACACTAAACTGTGCTTTTTGTCTGATGGCTCCAGCTTTTTATCATCACTTTGCTAGATTGCTGTCAGGGATGAGGCTTACCTTAGCTAAGGAAATTAATTTAAAGCAAAAATGCAGCATTAACAGTAAAATATTGTTTTGTGTCTCAGAAGGCTTTACAGTGATAACCCAATGAAAACAGCAAGCAGCCCTAAGTAAGATTCTTGATTTTTAAAAGCATTGACTTACATTACGCATTCAGTAAAGATCAAAATGAAACTTGAGGTGGTTCCACACATCAAGCTGACATTGCTTATGTGTAATGTAGTGTGAGGTGTCACAAAGGATTTTTCTGGCTCTGGAGGCAAAATGCTTCAGAGAAATGTCCCGGATGGAAGGGAGAGGAGATGCATTGATTTTTTTCTGCTGTCTTCACCCCTTTTTCACATCCTCCTGTTCTCTCATGTCATCCTTCTACCATGTGACAACAGCAAAGCCACATCAGCTCCAGCTTGAAAAGACCTTTTGACTGTTTGATAATCAGTAAAAAGGATGATCCAACAGTCAACAAGTTTGTTGATTGAATAGCTGCATCATACCACTGAGCTGCTGCACCTGACCAAAGTCAGGATACTCCAACAGGGGCAGGACATGATACGTTTCACACTTTAATCCTCACATAATTTTTTCTCACGCTTCTAAAGTTCCACTGTTCCTGTTTTTGTTTCTAAATTTTAGATGTTTTTTACACATTTTAAGTGGATGGTCATATTCTGTCTGCTGGCTGTACAAAATAGGAATGCTTTGAAATATTTTTTGTTTTCAGCCACTAACATTTGAAAGCATTTAGCACAACTTTGACTTTTAACTCACTAAATAGTAATTCTGCTTCTGTTTCTGTGTTCATGAGCAGGGAGAAGAAGGTTAATGATCTCTTCAAATCCCAACCAAAAGCCTACAGCACGTTTGCAGATGAGCTGGCAGACTACATCCAGGTTCAGAAGGCTCGTGGAATCACCCCAAAGTCCAATCAAGTTCTTCCTCAAGACGGCACGCAAAAGGAGGACGCAGAGAAAGAAGAAGAAAAGCACGAAGGATTAGTCAAGTGGGATGGGATAGAAACAAATTTAGCTATCCCTTCCTATTCTAACCCTCAACAGACCCAGCCGGGAACGTGGCATCCTCCTCATCCTGGTCCTCCCTGGCAGCCCCACGGCTGGGACTACAGCTGCCCTGCTCCACTCCTCCAATGCTCAAGTTCCTCCCAGTCCACCAGCCGGCCCTCAAACAGCAGACGACAAAGGAGACGTTCGAGTTCCTCCACCTACACTACCTCCTCATCCACCTCCCTCTCCTCCGACAGCACTCACACAAGCGACAGCGATGAAAGTGAAAGGCACCGAGAAAGGAGAAAGGTTAGAAGATCCAAAGGGGACGGAGGCAGGAAGGGAGGAGAGGAAGAGAAGGAGGAGAGGAGGAGGAAACGCCAGAGGCAGGAGAGAGATGACGATTCAGAGGGGAAGGGACGAGAGCAGTCTGTGGATTCAGAGGAGGAGGGGAGGAGAAAAAAGCTGAAGAGTCACGGCAAGTGGAAACGACAAGAAAGAAAAAACAAGCAGGAGAACCTGGAGATGGACGAAGCTGAAAGGCTGGTGGACACTTTAAAGCCAGAACATACGGCGGAGGATAGGAATACAGAATTACAGGCGGACTTTAATGATGAGAGCGGACACGACAAGCCAGCTAAACCCAAATATAGGAAAGAGAAGAAGAAAACAAAAGAGAGAGTAGACACAAGGACGGAGGAGGAGAAGCTGTGGGATGTGTCTATACTGGGTTGTTAAAGGCAGGAGCAGCAGACCTCTCCCCTCTGAACTTCTCACAACATGATTAAAGTAACTTATTAAGTTATTTTATTTTTTACTAAAATATTAAGTAATAACATTCAATCACTTTGCACAGTTAATTATTGGCTGCAGTGTTTATATCTGTTATGTTCTTGTCAGGCTGTGTTTTAGTCCTTTAATCACTGATGAAGAACATCTGCGAACTCGTAGTGTAACCCCTCCTGCAGTCTGAGGTTGGCGCTGTTGAGCTTCATTCATCAGTAAAAAAGAAAAGAAAAGCCCACAAATGCTGGAAGCTTAGTCATTTCATTCCTTTTGAAGCTCTGCATGCTTTCACTCGCTGGTCTGAGCCAGAAAGAGGCTGTAAGAGATCTTTAAAGGTTCAACATGCTGGAATTAGAGAATACCTAATGAATAAATTATGGATCTGTTGCTGCAGCAATGCAGCATATCAGAGCCGCAGAAGATAAGAAAGATTCTAGAGTGCTGAGGCATTTCCTTATTCTGCAGTGCATAGTGTGCATGCTCATAGGTTGTGGATGGATTTGCACATCTAAACAACACAAGATGTTTGGGGTCATACAGGTGTGCAGGGTTAAGTGAGTACAGCTCCTCACAAAGCCCAGAGTTCAAGTTTAGCATGAAGCTAGTCCACAGTAAGTGCAGGAAAAGAATACGATACTCTACGTTTGGAGCAGAAAAATTTCCTTTTTAATTTAAATGTCCTTATTTTTCCTCTTGATTCCCGAGAATCCTCTCAGAAGTGTTGTTTTACAGGCAACCCTGGGCATTTGAAAGGTAGTCCAAGCTGCTGTTTGATCTGTTGGGTTCATTAGAAGAGAGCCTTTTTTTTATGGATCGTTAAAACTTGACAAGACAGCCATTCAATAAACTTTTCTAAACTGAATACAAGAAGGGTGATAAAGCAGGAATTTGCACAGCGTGTTAGATAATTATTCAAAAACCTAAGTGTGAATAACAGTCTGTGATAGTAAAAAGAAAAATGTGTGTACAAAAAGTTGATGCATTGTCTGATACAGATGTCTCAGACTTTAAAGACAGATTCGAGTGAAACAAGGTCTGGATGGTTGATGGGAACCAAACGAAGTCCTACATCTGTGGCACAAAGTAAAATGTAATGGGTGTACAGATGAAGCGTTGGATGTTGTAGCAAAGAGAAAAGAAATGAGAGGGAAACAGCTCTCGGCTTGTGCTTTAAGCGTTGAAGCAGAGACCATCAAAGGCACCGTAGGTCTGCGATGTGTAAAGAGCACCTCTGAAGCCCCCTGAGATCTCCTGTTTTCAAAGAATCCTGTGGTCTCGTTACCTTTCTCGCTCGGATCGACGACCCCCGTAAAGCTGTAGGCTGCCACATCCTCTCACTTTAAGACCCCTGCCAGGCCGTGCTGTACCCCAGCAGCCTTTCATGCAGGCAGAAGAACCCTTCACAACATCTGGGTGATATATAAAGGATCTTCAGTCTAAATTCTTAGTTCTGTGGACAGGCAGGTTCTGGGAGGTGATGTTAAAATGAAGGATAATTGTCAGTTTAATGGAGGTGTTACTTTTCATTTTGGGAAAACTGCTCAAAACGAGTATAATTTATCTTCCTCTGTCTGTGGATGCCACATACACAGACTTGGTATTTAAACAACTTATTGGTGTGATACTCTGATATGTAAGAACTGATCAATGCTTGTGCAATAGTTCCAGTTTTAGTTATGTAAAGATTTACATCTGTCTTTTTCTATTTTCCTTTTTTGTTGCTCTTTGGCTCAGCGAATGATATACCTCTATGGTTAGTCCAGTGTACAGATTTTAATTTTAAACATGATATCATCACACCAATTTGTTCATTTATCATTATTATTTAAGTGTTGGAGGATCATGTCTTTTGCTTGTATTTACCCCTGACATATGAACTTGTGACACAGACTCATGAAAAAGATTCTATTTTTACTAAAGTGCTTATTTAGTAAAAAAAATAAAAGAGGTCAAACAATAACTAGAAGCCATGGATATTCTGACTCTTGGCAGATTTCTTTCTCGTGCGAGAGCGTGGAACTGCAGAATGAAGTTTGTGGCACCAGTCGGTTCTGTACGTCTGATCCTTTTTAAAGCTAGGACTTGGGTTTTCAAAGGTCATTACTTACAGATGAAGTCAAGTGAGAATTTATTTATAACCCAAGATAAATAGAGAAACCTCAGACTAAATATCGATGCTCAGTTTTTGTTAGACACTACAGTGTTCCCAAGAAGATTGTGCTTTAAATTTATATTAATAAAGGTTTTCCTGATTTTATTTTGCAAAACTGCTTTCACATACAAAATCTGAACAGGCCTTTTTAAAAAAAATCAGGTTGTGAAACATAAGGCCCGAGGCCCTCCACATGGTCCAATATGGCCCGCAGGAAGAATTTTGTAAATGTGGACTAATTAACTGCAGATTCATTATAAAAGTGTATGAGGTTGTTTTTATATTTAAATATTAAACATTTCCAAGGCAGGGGATAATTTTTCATATCTTTTATATTTTTCTTAATATAGAGCCCGGTTTCTATGAGTCAGTTGAGTTGGTTAGGATTAATACACAAATATGGAAATGTATGTGTGTACACTTAGAATAACTTGTAGATTTTAAAAAGCTACTCTAATCATGATGTGAAAAACTTTTTCTTTCCTGTTCCAGAAGCCTTTGATTAATTATGTGACTTCCAAATCGTGATCTGGTAGTTGTAATTAATGTGTAAATATGGCATTATCATGAGGAAAATGTCAGCGCAACCTTAAAATGTTTTCTACATTCATAAGTCCATGAAGTGTAAAACATCTTAATAAAACTCCTTTGCACTAAAACAAAGAAAAAAATGTGAATTTGACATAATCTATAAATGATTATGCTTTTATTTTACTGTTTCAGCCCACTTGAAATCAAAATGCGCCGTATGTAGCGCCCAAACTAAAATACCTCCCTAACCTGCCTCGAACCTCTAAACTTTTATAAATAGTTGTATAGTGAGTATTTATAAATAATGTATAACACAGACTTTATACTAGTACATCATCACTGAGTTATTATTTCACTATAAAGTTTATGCTGCGTACAGTGATGTGTATGGTGAGGCGTGACACGAGCGGAGCTCTACATGCATGAGCTCTGGGTCACACACCTGGGCAGAGACCACAGCGCTGCAAACTGCTGCTCAGACTTTTTCAATGTTTGATATGTGGGATCATGTCAGATCTCATAAAACCTTACCACACGTACCCAGCTGTTTCTCATGCTCCGGGTCATATGAAGCACTTAGTTTATGAGCCGCGTCTTCGTGTTGATAAAGAAACATAATGGAATGAAAAACGTGCTTTCTGCTGCCAACTATATACTTTTGCTCACATTTTAAATCTGGTCTTTTTGGTGTGTATAGACATATGTGTATGTGTGTGTGTGTGTCTATGAACTATAGCTGGAGCATGGGTCCTTCTGATAGGCCCTGTGTGTGTCACATTGGGGTGTTACCTTACAGACCGAAGGCTCGTCAGCACAGTTCCTCTTATCATCTCTGACAGATAAACAGAAGGGAAAAGAAACTATCAGTCCCTTCTCTCAGCTTTCAGTCATCTCCACACGCTGGCGACTCGACAAAATGATCCCACTGCCACTCGCATGGACTCTGCTGGCGGCACAGATGTGGACATACGGTAAGACCACTGGCATTTTTAAGCCCCCAACTGTTGTCGACGTTATTTTTCTGCCTGACACGATGGTTGTTCCCGTATCAAACTGATGCTGCTTTGTTGTTTAACTTCTACCTCATGTCTCTGCTCAGCACTAAGTCTGAATTATAGTTTGCTCCAGATGGGAAACTATCTTTAAACAGGTTGAAATAGATTTTTTAAATTTGTTTTTTTTATTTCTATTTTTTAGATTTAAAACACAAATAAGCACTGTGTCTATTGCTATGCTGCTACGTTAATGTTATGTGTGCAGTACGTATGATTGTTTGCTACGGGGGTCAACATATTGAATCGTTTGTTATAAACTTGTTTTTATATAATCAGATTAAACTAGTTACTCTGCATATTGCACTTTAACAGGCGCAGTCACTTTGGTGCAAGGCTTTACCATGTATTTCATGATTATCCAACAAACTTTAAGAAAAAGCGAACTTTAACCTTTTACACACTTATCTTCTTACCTTAAGATATTTCAAAACAGCAGGTATTGCAACAGGTATGCACTGCACACGTATGTGTATGCCCACATACATGACAGAAACAGGTTCAGATCTGATGAGGAGATGAAATGGCGTTTTCAGCGAAGGCCTCTAAAACATTAAGCCATCTTTCCTCAAAGCTGATTTAAAATGTCACACCGTAGTGTTGGAGATTTCTTCATAGTTCAGCTTCATTTCTAGTTTTGGGAAATTTTTGTTGAGAGAAGTGTTTTTGTATCATTTGTTGCTTTTCGCTGATCTCTGCGTTGGGAGAAGAGCGATTTCGTCATTGCAGGACGATCAGTCTACTTAATACAAGACCATTGAGGCTTTTTTGCTTTTTGAACACTTTTTCATTGACATGCTTGCTTTTACTTGTTAAAATAATATTTAGTAATTTGACTTATTGGCTTTGTCTTATTTTAATATCCTAGTTTATTTAAACAACTATGACCTTTAAACCTTTTCTTTACTGTGTGTTAAGTTTTCCACTGTTTAACATCGCTGTGCTTCCCACTCCTCAGGTTCAGGCCAGACCCTACAAGGACACGGCATTGTTAGTTACCCTGACATCGACAGCATTGTGACTCTGGACTGTGACTGTCAAAACTTTGCCTGTGACAATGTCTTCTGGTTCCGCACTGTTCCCACACAGGGCAAAATAGATTTCATTGGCAAATGCAACAATGCAGACCGTGTCATCTATGGGAACGTGGACGAAAGCCATTATAAGTTAAGCAAGAGAGGCTCTGCGTCCTTTGTGCTGCGCATCATTAAAGTGACCAAGGCGGACGCAGGGATTTATTCTTGTGTTCTGAGGGACTCAAGAAATAACACAGAAGTGTTTAGGCCTGGGGCGCATCTTCGGCCTGGAGGTTTGTATGCTGAGATGAAGGCAGATTTATTCATTGCGGAAGTGGATAACTAACTATTATAAATGACGGTTTCAGTGTATCTGTTTAATGTTAAGTGGAAGATGGTAGAGAAAATCACAAAGGAAGGAGGATTTGTGGTGTGTAATTACATTTAATACATTACAAAATCTGTTCTCCCATGAAGATCCCACTGCTCCCAGTACGGCAGTCTTTCCGACTTAAATTCACCAGTGGATGTTCATCAGAATTGTCTCAGAAACGGGAAATAAATAGTTAAAGATGATCTCCTAAGTAATAATTGTCTTCATTTTTAGATTCTGATAACATAAGATAAGATAAGATAAGATAAGATAAGGCGTAGCAAACATGGACTGTTTGAACTTTAACACTCACCTGAATTATGCCTTTCTTTTTTTATTGTAAATACTTTTGGGGTACAATATGTATTAGATGATTTATAGCTTGGCTGATGGGTCAGCTGTTGTTATTACTCACTGTTGCTGCCTCAATGTACAGATAATAATGATGCGACTTCTTTTGAGCACAAAAATTTTAGAAGAAAAACTGTTTGCTTCACCGATCGCAGACTCACATGCTGCGCACATCACAAACCTGCGGAATAAATCTGGTTTATTATGTTAATAAAATTTAGAAGTTTTAATCCTTGATCCATTATTTTGTTATTCCCTAATGCTGTTTGACACTTTGTCTTTATGGCTTTTTGGTCTTTATCCAACAGAGACCCCTCCAACATTACCTCCAACCACAAAAGCCATGAAGGCTAAACCCAAACAAGTGAGCTGTCGCTGCAATGCCAAATATCCAGAGGGTGAGTCGGAGTTTTCTACACCTCATTTAAATCTCATGTGAAAATAAACCATGTCACAATGTGTTATTCATTTTAAGTTATTTTCAATAAAAAGAAGTAACCATTTCCAAATCTACAATGTATCTAAAACAAATGTGAGAAAACCATGCGGTGTGTTTACTGTTGCAGGCGGCTGTGACCCACACATTCAGTGGACCCTGGTTGGACTTCTTGCAGGCTTGGCTCTTGCTGTTCTCTGCGCCTTGTATTACTTCAGCCGTGAGTTCAGTTTGCCATCAAACAACAATCTCGAAACAGGTTTTAATTTAAATCAGATGGGGTTTTTTTTAGTCTGATATTTCTCTTTCTTCTGAACATCCCTTCTGATAGGACTGCCCAAAAAGTGTCCTCACCACTTTGTAAAGTAAGTCCCTATCGGGAATATGGCTCCATTTTTGTTTTCTTATAGGTTACATTTCCTTTTCAGTAAAAAAAGGCTTCACAAAACATTCCAATTGTCACTTCTGAAACAGTTTGAAATGAAGATTAATTCTGCCTTTTTGTTTTTCTCTATGTAGGAAGAGATAACGACCTGAAGTGAGGCATCTCAAACTTAAAGTAAACATCCTAAATGTTTTATCTGATGTAGGATTATTGAAGCTAATTAAACCTGATGAAGGCTGCTTCTGTGATTGCAGGCGCTGAGCTGGAGCCTTCCGACCTGAGGTAGAGAAACTCAAGATTTGCTCCGCTGATAACATGTTGTGTTAAAAACTTCTGCTCAGTCAGAAAAGATCAGAGATCATGTAACATATTGTGATATACTGAGGTTTTGTTGTGTATTTGGCTCACATGTAATATTTTTATTATTTCACGTTATGCAGATGATGTCTTCATTTATACACAGGCTGTTTCTTTAGATATTGTTTGACTTTGTCAGATTATTGTTGAACGGATACAAAACAGAAAATAATTGTTTACTTGACACTTACGTGACACAAGTAGCGGGTTATTTAAGATACCAGGATGGGTTGCTTGCGTGAGCAGCCTATATATGATTTAATTGATACGCCAACAATTATGCATGAATTTTATGGAATTTGATAGAAACAATAAGTTAAAAACTATCCCAATTCAGTCCATCTATAAAAGTTTTTATCTAACAATCCCATAAACATGTCGCCCGAACACAATTTACACCCAACACTTGTGATCAAACACTTTTTCGTTGTCAGATGTTTCTTCTTCTGTTTTCTGGGGAACCCTTGTTTTTCTTTTTATTGCTTTTGTACTTTTGTTTATAATTTGTTATCTTTTGTCGTCCATCTTCCAGTTCTATGTTAGTGTCACTGAGTAAAAAACAGTACAAATGATAACGAAAACGTGTAGCCTGAACACATTTATTTATATAAAACCAAGCAGATGAATAGTCATACTTTTTTACTCTTTCTCTGTTATCTTTTTTATTTTTGCACTCTTATGTGTTTTTCCTAAATTCATGTATCTGTTTCAGAAAAACTGTTTGTGTAATAAAGATGTACATGCTGAATCATTAACAAAGTGGTGAGATTTTTAACAAATCTGTCTGATGACAGGCAGGGATGTTAGAAACAGTGGAGGTGCATCTTAGCCAACAAACGTTCCTGTTTCCACTGATGGAAGTGACTTGAGTGAGATCCTGAGAAGGTCACTGCTTTAAGATGCGTGTTGAGTTGTAAGGAGAGGTTTGGAGGTGGGTGTCGTACTTCCATCATCAATATTATGTTTAGCGGAAGTTGAGTAGGAGAGTGACAGAGTTTGGTTTCTTCTTTTACTTTTGATGTTTAAACTTGCATCATATTCACTTTCTGGTGAAACTATGTGCAAAGAGACTTCTTAACATGCAGCCTACAGAGCCAGTTTTGTATAATGTGTGTATTTCTCTCTGAAACACACACACACTCACATGCAAGCAGCACACGTTCACACCTGTGTGAGAGAGTAGTGCAAAGGCTGCGCTGAGTTAGTGGTCGTCCGGGTCTCAGGGAGTGCGCGCAACCCTTTCCTGTGTGCAGGAGAGGGAGGATATACGGAGCCATGTTCACCGAGATGCTATCGCCTCGCTCAGCTTTGAGCTCCTCTCGTCTCTAAAACAAAAAGACCACAAAAAATACCGCAGACCCAACCACAAGCACTAAAAGAGTCAGTAAGAGAACGATTGTTGAGACATGTGAACAATTTAAAATAAAAAAATCAATAAAACTCCTCGAGACTGTTGTTGCGTTGGATTTTATTGGGTTTCAGATTACATAAAACAAGTCTACAGGCAATGCATTTACACTTAACTCTGGAGATATCCGAGTAGAGTGGGATTATACTGGCATCATATGTTCATACAATCATACATGATAACACAGATATCTGATTTGTGCCTGTAAATGGAGTCACATTCAGTTATCAGGTAAAACAAAATCAGGTTTATAATACTGTGATTCCTATTTGTCTCTGTTTCCAGACAAGAAAACAGAGATAAATAGCTTCATTTACTGGATGTAAACAGAATTATAAGCAATCTAAAACGATACAGCTCACATACATGATGAAACTGTGAATAAATGTTGCAAAATGAACTAATTTAAGTGTGAAAAGTGTAAAAGTTCCAGCAGGATGTTCCCATTAGACAGCTGGAGCTTGTTAGATGTAGCTAATGAGCCGGTGAGCAGCACATACTTTTGCATTTCGTCATTTTGTGTAGACGCTTGAGGAAATAATCTATCTGCTTTCATCAGTTCCAGGAAATGAACATATAAAGATGGCAGCTACACAGAGTGTTTATTCCAGCTTTTTGGTTCTTTTTAATATACCAAGATTATTTTTTTTCTCGTAAGTCTCAAAACACTGAAAATAAAATAAAATGAATGCACAAATTATTTCCAAAGCCATTTGTGCTTCTTTCCTTTTAATGTTAATATAATTCAAGTGAAATAATTTCGGTGTTGATGAAGGAAGTCGTTGCTTTTTCCAAATTTATATGATATATGTTGAGACTGTGAGTTTTCAAAGAAATTTGCCCAAGTTGTGTTTTCTGTGATGATTTGAATTTGCCTTTAGGCATATTCCAAGATTTAAAAATTGAGCCTTTTAGTCACAAACTTTTATCTTTCAATAGTTCTTCTCCAAAAAAGAAGCGTAAGTACAGGTCTAGGATTTTCTGTCGAATTCTGAGTCATTGAGCAATCCTGTGAAATGTGAAATTTTACAACTTGCTCTACTATTTTTAAAGCAAATTTGTCAGCGCTTATAAGAATTTTATATATATAAAAAAATATTGGAAATAAACTTGCCTGAGCCATCTTTCACATTATGTATTGCTATAAGAAAGTGTTTGTTATCTTATTATTGTTTATTACAGAAAATATACTAAAGGAGATGCTTAATAACAGGTATGTCTTAATGTTTGAGGACAAAATATGATTACATCCCTACACACATTATGTGTTTAATGCTATAAGCTGAAAGTAAGATAGCGCCTCCTCACTACCACTGTCACCGTCCTAACTACATTTTACTTACTTATGTGCTCGTGTGTGTTTGTGTATGTATTGTATGAGTGTATGTGTGTGTGTACCTGTATGTCTGAGACAATTATTCTGTATCTAAAATTTGTAAAGCACTTTGTGCTATAAGTTGTTTGTATGGAAAGTGCTATAGAAATTAAACATGACTGACTGATTGTTTATGTCAAAGAGATAATGAGCTCGACAACATGACATAAATGGAACATTAAAAGATATGCCTGTTTTAAATAATAATCTGGTTGCAGGTGCAGGATGCAGTGGATATTATAAATGCTTAATTTATCACACATTTAGGTGGAAATTCAACCCCTCCAGTTTAAAAGCTATCAGTCTATAATTTAATGACGGTGTGAAGCACAAAACCTAAACAATTCAAATGACACACTGTTCTTATCGTTAAAGGTCTGCTTCCAAAGCAAATGTAAAAAAAATATATGCAATAATATGATTGTCTGTGAGGTGAGATTACATTGTGATAAATTGGCACTACAAATAAAGCAGAACTAAGTAATGTTGTAAAATGGATGAAAATTCTTCTTACTTTGACAATATTCCAGAATGAGACTAAAAAGCACTTTTACGGGTGATTTCATTTTACGTCTCTAAATTTAGGGATTTACATGTACAGCTGGTCAATGCTGTATAATTAAAACACAACATGTTGTTCTCTAACAGTAAAAATAATCCAAAAGAAGTGTTTGAACCATGAATTCATTTCTGTATCCATGTATTTCTGTATGAAGTCCTCTTCATCATACTGTTCACATTTGAGCTGATGAAGCATTTTTATCAAAACACATGACTGTTAGCTTTTTATTCAATAAAAAGCTTAAGCTTAAGTAAGTACTGTTGCATGATTCAACTAAAATACCCAATATTCATGACATAATACCAGCAAAGCATCAACGTTTTACGTTTTCTGCAAATTTTCTGCAAAAGCTGAATATCCATCATGTTCAGTGAGTATTTGCTGAATGTCTACACATAATTTGCTTTTTGTCTAAGCTTAAAGTCCTAAATCAAAAGTCCTAAAAATCAACTAATACTGCAAACATCATGAATAACGAAATATTTTTTCAAAATAACACATATTTGGTAACATTTTATATTAAATATAAATCCAATACGATATTTTTTAAAGACTTCATCAAGCAAATTACAAAACAAATATCCATAAATATGGATTTCTTTCTGATGGTATTGAAGATGCTGCTGCATCCAAACAGGAAGTCTACCTGCATGTGTTTGATTCCTTCCTCTGAGAGTTTTGCTCCTCTCGGTGCTCTCAGTTTCCATATGACAGCAGCGGAGCGCTGACCGGCGAAGGCAAACTGGTGAAGCTTTGACGTACAAGGAGACGGGACTGATGTTCATCCTCTGGCTCTCAGGGTGCTGCCATTTTTCAGAACCCAAGAACGAGTCTTCTCACTGCATTTTCAGCGTTCATGAACAGGATGTACAGCTTTTCTTACTGGCTTCCCCCTGGTCACCCACCACATAAACACACACACATGCAGGTTTCAGGTTGGAGACCCCCTGTGTGACTGAGATAGGGAATCCCATGCAGGTGTGTTTGTGAGTGACTCATCCCTGAATCAAAGATGTGGAAAGGTGAAGTGGGCTTACTGAGAGCGTTTTGACTGGGTCTTCCCTCTGACACAAAGCATCAACAGAATCCCCTGCTTACTGAAAACACTGCTAAGACTGAAACCAACCGGGTTTCTGTCTAGATTTAATCTAAAATAGATATCAAAGTGAATTATTAACATAAAAAGCTTTGGTGTTGCTAACCAGCACCTGCATTTTAAGGGAATATTGTGTCAGGATGAAGAAAAGGGTCTTACAACACAAGTTAATGAGGTGTAATGATTGTGCATTTTTCTTATGTTATTTCATTCCCACCTACTATTTGTGTCTACCTCCTCCCACCCGTGGAAAAGAGAAATCGCCCACAGAAGATTAAAATGTCAGCTATTGTTGCCCATCACCAAATCTGCGCATTTATTTTCCAGGAAACAGGAAATGTGACAGGCTTCGAGTTGCGCCACAGCAGCTGAAGCTCATCTGAAGAGTTTCACTTCCCCAACGACTGTCAGACCAGCTCTCACATGAGAAGACATAAAATATTCATTAATGCGTTGGATGTCAAGGTTAAGTCATTTATTCAGATACTATTACAGGCCTAATATGTAGTTTAGAACTTCCTCCCACTAATTTAATTAATTATTAATTTAAGATCAGGTATGAACTTCTAAAGGGTTGCTAAAATTGTTTCTATCTATTTATTTTTTCAAGTGTTAAAGTTGAACCATCAGAGCTTAAATTAAACCAGAATTTTATCTTCCAGCATTGAAGCAGATTTTTTTCTGTTAGTTTTAGACATCCATTAAAATCAAGCTAACCTCAAGACCACGGTCATTTTCAACCTTGACTTATCCGACTAGAAAACACATGAGAGGTAAATTCTGTTTGCCGGTCCAAACATACAGTAAGAGTGTGTAGCCACAGCCCACAGCCCAACCACGGATGTTAGAGCAGGTGTTTTCCTCCTCAGGTGTTGATGCATCTGCAGTGGCGTGATGGAGAATTACCAACAAGATGACACTTGTGAAATGTTTAACCTCTTACAGATATGACACTTATATCATAAAAAGTGATCCAGTTTTTAGACATGTAAGCACAGAGGTGCAGCCTGCTTCTGTTGCCATCTGGTGGTTTCATTTTTCATTTCTCTGCACCATGATGAAGTTTTACTTTGCAACTTTTTATGTATTTTTCATTTTTTCATTACTTAAAGCTTTTGTTACAATGCTCATTTTCAGGGAATATTATTCAACTGAACAAAGTGTTTCTCAAACTGGGCGGTCAATGTGTAGTTTTTGCACTTCTAGAAAATCATAAATACATTTGCGAAAATACTAATATGCGAATAACAATGAATCAACAACCAAACAAAATAAAATCTAAAAAAAGAAAAATACTAGAAGATATCTTGTCCTGGTTTTGACCAGTACAATGAGGAGACATCACACCATGTCAAGTTTCATAAAATACTAGCTTATGACTGTATGAAGTTGTACCACTTAAGGATTTTTCTTACTAAACAGTAAACACAAAGAAAAATCCCATTTATTACCTCAGAAATAAATACCTCAGCTGTCGTAAAGCAGCATCTTTCTTATCAAACGCTCACCTTGCCTCATTTAAAGCAGTGTACAGGCTTTACCGGCATAAAGCACTTTGTACTGTAGCACTGATGTGGTTTTAACTGAAGAAGCAGCCAATAAACTAAAAATACCAGACTGTATCTCTGCCAAACATTATTATTTGAATGCACATTTTACTATTTATTTCATTCAGTGTGCACATGGTAGCAGTGGTGGGATATGGGGGGGCTTGATTATATTATTGTCAAACCTGGGAACGAACATAATATCTCCCCCACAATAACAGTCAGGAGCACATACGAGAACTTGCTGATGGGTTGAGGTTCATAATCACAGGCATCAGATGTGAATGTTGGATGGATGAGGCTTTAAACAAAAACTGAAAACTGAATCCAGAACTAGCTGGAAGAGAAATGGACAAATGATAAATAAACATTCATGCAGACTGTGGCTTAAGGTTTGTTTCAGTTCAAATTTTCTAAGTATTTTCTGGTCTTCTTGTCTGTTCTGCTTTTTCCCCGTTACACCAGAAAACCAAACAACAGCTGAAAAGGAGGAACACCATGCCACATTTATGCTTGTTTTTCTGAAGAAATGGCTGCTTATTAAGTATTTTTTCTCTATCTCAGATCTGTTGAAGTGGCATGATGCGCATACGGAGAAACATTGAGATGAATTTACTCTTGTTTTGTCAGTTTGAAAGCACCATGTCTTTTCCTTAAAGAATCCCAGAAAACAGTAAAGCAAGAACCATTGGGATTGCGGATTATATCTACAGACTAGCCCCATGCAAAGGAGAGGTCAAAGGTCATACAAAGACTTTTTTCAGGGCAAATTTTACCTGCATCTTGTATAGAGATGAAATTCTGCATTCGATTTGTGCAATTTGTGCAAAAACAGAGCAAAGTTGCGTAAAGTGGGCTGCCGCACACTTAATAGCTTGTTCCCCATATGTACTGTAGGCTTTCAGACTTCCGACCCCATCTATTTCAGCCCACACACCGCACACGTCTGTGCTTGTGGGCCAATAGTTTTTGGATCAAATTGTGCTTTTCGATGTTTCAAACCATAGACGGAGGAGCGAAGTTGAGCTCTGGTGGGCTCCACTTCAAAACATCATGCAGACCACGATCGTGCTGCAGGAGGGCTCTGCAAACGCTCAGCTGCAATGATCCCATTTGACGCAGCGGAGAAGAAGGTTGCAGCTGGGGCGTGGTTTCATATCTCACTGAGCCATCTCCTAACAGGTTCCAATAAACACCGCTTAGACAAGTTAAGCAGCTTTTGTTTGTCTGTAAGATTTAAAAAAAATGGACCAAAAATGGATTTGGATGCTGGTGATTCTGGTGTTTTATCCGCGTAAGTTGAGTCTAAATATTTCACAGCTTTTTTTTTTCTTGTATTTGGAACAGTGACAAGGGAATGACTGATGCTCTCATTTTTTTGCAAAATTTAGAAATCACCCCAGGAAGCGCTGCAGAGCAGATGGTAAAAGAAGGAAATCCAGTTGATATCAAATGCAAGCCTGGGAAAGGAACCATGGTCGTCTGGTTCAGAGTGCTTGACAGATCTGGCATGAAATTCATCGCATCATTCAGCCCCACTGGCACACTGAAGGCACCTGGAGATAGTTATTCCTCCTTCACTGCCAAAAAACAAAGTGATGATGAATATGTTTTATCACTGAAATCATACAGCAATAGTGACAGCGGCATCTACAGCTGCGGCGCTCTCATCGGTGGAAACACACTAAAATTTGGAGAGGTCACACGACTGACTGGAGGTGAGTTTTGTTTTCATTTTACACCTGCCTTTAACTCATATTATGGACATTTTTAGAGTAAAGAGCCCATTGTGTTATGTTTTATTTTCTCTTTTAGAAGAAGAAAAGAAAGAAGCAACTGTAGCAACACCAACATGCACCACCGTACCGACTCCGTCCACAACTACCACAAGCTGTGTTTGTAACACCAAGCCAGGTAACTTTCCCAGAATATAATCATGTTATTCCTGGTTAATGTTGCTGTGGGAATTAAAACATGTGGAAACACGTGCAGGTGTGTATGCTTTGCCTGGTCCCTCCATGTTTTGTGCTCCGATCATACTGGGCCCACTGGCCGGCGGCTGTGGCCTCCTTCTGCTGCTCCTCATCGTCGTCACTGTATACTGCAACAGTAAGTCTGTCTGATGAATAACTCCTTGTTTTTTAATTACAGTTCAGTTTCTGTCTTCTGGAGTTTGTTGATGTTTTTAACTGATATTTTCTGAGTTAAAGAAATGTCTTTGTTGTAGAAATAAGGACACGTAGGTGCCCACACCATTACAAGAGAAAGTAAGTTGTTTTTTTTTCTTTCTTAACATGGTATTGTTTTTACATACAGGGGCTTTAATTCAAGATAAGACATTTAAAGTATTTAAATTCACAAGTCCTTTAACAACAGGAAAGAGAGGCAATAATCAGCCTGATTATTGTTTTGTGTTAATTTTTATCATTATCTTTTTTTTGAAATTTTTTTCCAGGCTTTTTTTTCTTTCATAAAAGATGTTTTCCTGAATTGCTACAACCATTGACCATGTACCATTTACTAAATTAAATAAATTTCTCCAGAACTTAGGAAATAATTTTTCAATATTATAGCCCGACTAGAAATGTAGAAGCATCTGAAAGCATTTTGAACATGTAATCCAATAAAATTAGACAATTTTTTTTATTTATTCTTTCTATATATTTATGTCTTAGTTAAAACATTTAATTAATTAATTAATTAATCTCACACAGGCCGAGGACGGGGGTTCCTGGGAAAATGATGACGAACATCTGATGTAAAAGTTGGAGTCTCATTCACATTTATTCACAATGCTGTTACTTTTGCAAATTTTTGCTTTTTTACAGATGCTTTTTTCACTCAGAACATATAAGCGGGAAATTGGCTAATATGCTAACTTAAAACGTTTCTAAAACTGCATGACAGAAAATACAAATAAAATTCATGAACTGAATGCATCAAACATCCCGTAAAGTTTTTAATTGAAGGCTGATTTATGCTTTGTCAAGTAATTTTCCCTTTCTTTTTTCTAATTGAAATTATGTGACATGAAACATCAAATGACCATTTCTGCTGAAATTAATCGAAAATAATCCTGATAATTTATATTATATATATATATTGATATTGTTTATACGTAATTTTCAATTAGAATTTCTGCAGAAAAAAAATGTACATATTTGTTTTATTTTTTGTTTACATTTACATTTTCAACTATTTCAAATTCGAGTTTTGTTTAATTCTTCTCTTTACATGTATATTGAGCCAAACTCTTCCTTTTGTAAATTCCTTTTATTTCTTAAATAAAAAAGTGATGATATCATTTCTTGTTGGTTTAAAGCTTGACTTTCTTTTGACTTATCTTCACTTTTTAAAATTATAACCTCCAAAATAATTTGTAATAAACTGAAATGTTTCAAAAGGTGAAAACTTTAACAAACAACACTAAT
>JAVQJG010198468.1:0-14369 GCA_036024015.1 Craterocephalus amniculus | reverse complement strand
GCTTTACTCTATCGATGCCGCGAATGCAATTTTGTTGTTCCAACAATGACAATAAAAATTCTAATTTTCATTCTGAAACATGTTTGAAGTTTTCGAGATGAATCTGGTCGTGTGTGCGAGGAATTTAACCCTAGCCTGAGGAAAGTGGAGAAAGCATCTTTGAATTGTTCATGTTTCATTGAACCATGTTGTTTCTGCAGGGTCTGCAGCAACAAAGCCCACCACCTACAGGACCTACCAGACCTGCGCCTTTAATGCTGCGGCTCTACATCTCTCCTCATCCAACAATCCTTCGCATGTCTTATTTAAAGCATCATTTTGTCACCAAGTTTGAGAGGAATTCCTACGACTTGATCAACTGTTGAACATTATTTGTGACGCCTTTCGTGCCCATATTTTAGTTGATAGTTATATGTTTGTACTTAGCTAACGAACACACAGGTTCATCGGTATTCTCCAGCCGTGATGACTCTGGTCTAAGAAAACACTTTTCGGATCGTAGTATTTGTTAAAGAGATATTTTATATATTCCTTTTCTTGTCAGACTTTATTTTGAGTGGTAAAGCCGAGACACAGGGTAACTCATTACGAATGTTTGTTGAATGAAGCCACAGGTTTAAATGATATGGCTGAATTGGAAAAATAAATCATTTGAAGGAGAACTGTGATTATTAGAGGGATATGTTGAATATTTTGTACCTCACAGTTGATTGCTTTATTGTTTTCTTTCTCCAAGGTGTTTGGTAGTTTATCACCTGTTTTTTTTTTTGCATGCGTCCTGAAAGAAGTGTTAGATTTTTTATTTACAGCTCCCAATAGTCCAATAACAGATTTTAACATGAGTGTACATAGTTCATGTCTATGCAGTGATATGTTTTCCTCTATCAAGCATGTGAAACTGTAAATATTAAGTTATGTTGCTTTATTTTTATTCAGAACCTGTTCTGCATGAGTGATGACAACTGTTGATTTTTCACTCGCATATAATAATCCTATTTACTGCCTTTGACTGGAGTATTAAAAGTGCTCTTGTTTGCTGACGGTGCCTGGAACGTTTTTGAATGTTGACTTTATCCGAGACCCAGTCGCACTACAACAGTAAGATTTTACTGGGATTTATTTTAAATAAATTGCTGCAATGTTACATTCTCGTATTTCTCAAAAAATTCACCTGAAGTCTCCAAATGTTTCTTGTTTACCAGCAAAAGGCTGTTTTGGTTTTGGTTATTAGCTTAATAGGGTTGTCTGATACAAATAGAACCAGGACCAAATCAATTTTCCATTTGTTCACATTCGTAGACCGCTCCTTTGCAAAAGCACTTTGATCACAATTCTTTTCCAAAATAAAGAAAATTGAATCAGGTTTCTGGTTTGTTCACTGGAACTAAAATCCACCATTTGGGTTTTGATTATCTGTAAAACCTCAGAACCTCAGTTTGTTATTGGAAACTTTGTACAGTTAAAGTAATGGAACTAAGATGTAATGAAACATCTTCACATAGATGTGTGTACAGGTGTAGATTTATGGATGATATAGGAACAGAATAGGCACTCATTTTAATGTCCTATATAAAATTTTGTTTAATTGTTCTGTGGGGAAATTTTCTATGTATTTCTGTCGGTTGAAATCCAAATATATTGTTAATCTAAATGCTAATAAAACAAAAATATTTAACTTTGCTGGCCTTTGTGTTATTGCCATGATTATGCATGTACACTGACTGAACACTTTCATCAATCAGCCAATCAGATGACAGGAACTCTATGCATATAACAATGATAACTTTATTTAAAAAGCACATGTTGAAACAAACGTTTCAACATACTTATCATATCAGTATGATAAACAATTCAAAAGCAACCTAAAATTGTGGAGCAGCAAATATAATCAGCGGGATAAAATCGGGAAATTATCACTGGTAAAAGTATGTTTTACTGACTGCTGATCCGATCTCCTCAGCCAACTCATTCCAGAGTTTAGGGGATTAACCGTAAAAGTTATTTTACCTCTGGTCTTCAATCAAGTTTCTGGGATAACTGAAAGCCCTCTGCCAGAGGATCTTAAACTCCTGACAGGTTCAAAAGGTGGTCAGATGTCTGATGAAGGTCTTTAAAAGGCAACAGCAAGATCTTAAAATCAATTCACACTGGGAGCCAGTGCAAACAGGCCAAAATAGGAGTTGTGTGCTCTCTCTTCTTGGTTGTAGTTCAAATGCTGGTGAGTCGATTAATAGATTTATGAGTAAGAGATGTAAAAGTGCTGTATGGAAGTAAAAACATGGTCTCTGTCTCTGTGCACAGGCAAAGTTGATTATGATCAAAAAAACTGGACTGCACAGGTTCTTTGGTGTGAGCCTCAAAATTCAAGCGTGCTGTCAAACCAAACACTGAGCTTCTTTGCAACAGGAAGCCAGCAAATTATCTGTGTGTGTGTATAACATCTTTATAACAACTTAAGTTTTGCTTGTTTTCGGTTGCAGAGAAGTCAGACACATCCAGTCTCCAACATTTTGATGACAGTGTCAGACATCATTCTGGTTACACTTTGTGACACGATAGTCTGACAATAAATAAAACTCGTGTCAACACCAAAATCAGAATATTGTCTGAAATAGATTTTAAAAAAACAAGCTTAATATTTGTTGGACAATGTCGGCTGAGCCGATGAAGACTTTGACCACTCCTAAAAATTTCATGCACTCCAGTTTTAAAAGGACCACAAAATGAAATCTTCGCCACACTTTGCGTGCAGCACAAAGGCTCCCTGAGCTACAGAGGAACAGAAGCACTGGCCCGCTCCAGGCTGGCACACACACAAGAACTGAAATCAGGAGCGTGAGTGCCAATCATTTCATCTGAGGCAACAGCGTAACATAACTGGAACCGCTGCAGATGGGCTCAGATTCTGTCTGACAGCATCCAAAACCCTTCCTCGTGATGCCCACATCCTCTGATTGGTTCTGAGAACACCCCTTTATTTGCATGCGTTCATGGGAGCCTGTCTGAATGGCTCTTTTGTTCTCCATCCGTACAACATGACGCTAACGCTGTACGCCACATCCCTGCTCGCAGGTTAGTTTGGCTCTCTGCCTGTTAGGATTTGCATAAAGCCCCAGCCCTGTGACACCTTACCTCAAACAGCACATCAGGCTCATCACTACTGGATGAAGTCAGCTTACTTCCTCTCTACAGAAAGCTTTTAAAAGCAAATTGGCTGCGCTCTTACAATTACTGCATTCTTCTTGATCTTAGCATTGCCATGCATCCTCCTTCATGAGGCTTTTATATTTGCTATTTGTGTGTGTTCTGCCTGGTTAGTGCAGAAAAAGAAACCCAGTAAAACCTGCAACATGATCCTGGAGCACAGTAGCGCGTGCTTCTCTGCACTCTGCAGATTTCTGACCTCCTGAAAATCCACTGTTTTTTTCGGTCCTAAAGCAGAACACAAATCAAATGTTCTGCTGCTGCCTGAATGCAGCCAAACTACACATGCACATGTTTTCCTCTGAAGATTTCTCTCAAAAGGGCTCCCATGGAATTTTGAAAGAGAGAATAGGAGGACTTGATAAATCTTCCTGAAAATGATTTATGTTGCCAGGAATACAATGAATGCATTCACTGCAGTAAACTGTGGTTTTACAGCTGTTAACCTTCAAACTTGAGATAGATAGAAGGTAGAGCAGAGGGTCCCATTTGTTTCTTTCCTCAGAGTAAATTGCATACCAGATGAATGCACAGAGCTAAGTCATCTTATCCTGCAGAATAACAAGTTACATTTCAAAAACTTCTCTAAGTTGAAGATCCACCTTAAAGACATATTATAGAAAAGCTTCCATTGTTGGTCCCTCGGCAGACCAACGCGGTATAACAAAAAAACAAGAATAATGAAAGAAAGAGATGTTATAAAGTAAAGCACATTAATAAATTGCACATGGGGTTATTTCAACCGACTGAAATGAATTTAAGTTCTTCATTCTTAAGAATTAAAAACTAAAGTAAAATAAAAAAAAACAATAGAAAGAAAGAAAGAAAGAAAGAAAGAAAGAAAGAAACAAACAAACAAACAAACAAACAAACAAACAAACAAACCTTCAGAGAAAAAAATCACATTATGATAAGAGGCAGCAAATAGATGTTTTTAACCCGGGTTTAAAACTGCTGACCTGCAGGTTTCAGGGGAAGAATATAAAAAACCAGCAGGCTTTTAAATGTTTAGTAAGTGATCCGAGGGTATGCAGCTAATGTAGTGCAGTCAGTATGTCTAATATGGTCTAATATTTCTCCTAAATGACACAAGAATGTCACCTCTGTAGGTTTTCTTCTTCATAAATTCCTGTAGAGGGAAAGGGCCCGGCCCATGGGGGCCTTTAAACACCAGGACACTCTTTATATTCAATCATATTTTCACAGCTTGACAAATCATGTTTCTTTAGGATTCTGAGGTGATTGAAGGTTTTTGTTTTTTATCTTATATCTTTAAAGCTTTTGTTTTTACACTATTTTGATTGGCATAAGAGGCTTGTTTGTTCTTACAATCATTGCATAAAAAACTGTTGATTCAAGTGTTCAGCTATGTCTAATACATATGAGATTTGACATGTTAAATTTAATGTTATGTTTTTATTAACTTGCTTAAAGGTCAGTTTGTATAATTTCATAACCTAATGTGTCAGAAATATGAAGGAAATTCTATCTGGGAGAATGAAAAGAAAATGACATTTGTTGGTTTGTATGAAGTTCAGCTGAAAATAACCTTACACTTCATTTATTTGATTAAAAAATAAAAACATAAATCTGTACATCATTTAAAAGCTGAATGTGTTTGTATTTAATTTCTGTCTGATACAATGTTTTAGGCAACTTGATTAAATGTAGCGTATGAGCATAAATCATTTTATACAAATGAAAAAAGTGTTCTCACATAAAAATAACACATCACCAGTGTAAAATAAAGGATTCTTTAAGCTGTTAAGCCTTTGTTAATTCAATGACTTTTCAATGCTTACATAATCAAACAGCTTATTTATTTCTTCATTTATTCATGTTCATGTTGAAACTGGACATAAATAAAAGCTTTTTTTCAGGCAAAGTCGAAGCACCAAAACAATAAAGCACTGTTTTCAGAAAATTGTCAGAAACTGTGTCCATGTTTGGATAAGTAACCATATTCGGTCGGTGGCATGTTGATTGCTGTGTACGGCACATAAACACGATCTGAAACACAATATGAGTGTGTTGGACAAGGAAACAGCACACAACTCAGAGGGCTAGCCATCAGTTGTTTTGCCTGTGTATACAGCCTTTTCAGGAGAACGTTCATCTCTTCTGGGGATTCCTTTTAGTTTAAACTGCATCTCCACAAAACAAAAAAATATTTGGCTTCACTCCAACATCTGCATTTTGTGCTCCCCTACAAAGAAAGTGGTCCTAATTTTAAGGGCTCAGTGCTGAGCTCTAAATGACTTCTTATGACAGTTGTAATTCATTGGCTTTACGGTTTGCTGCATGTACTCTGGCAGAGAATGTCAACATCCCTCCCTTCTGCTGGTGGCTTTTGAAATGAGATGTGTTTGTGGCAGTTAGGGAAAACAGGATTGTACGGTATGTAGATGCATCACGCTGTTATTTCAGTGTGGCTAAGTGTTTGGAGTTGTTTTTGCCACACATGTATGTTCTATAAATATGAAAATACCATACGACATGGCTGGTCTGCTTAGCTTTTAGAAAGATTGCTGATCTCACACTGAATTTGTCTCACTCAGTGCATGCTGAGATACACAGCCAAGATAAGAACTGTGTAGAACTGATGGACATCCTCTAGAAAAAAATGGTGTAATTCCAATTTAAGGCCACCAGAGGACAGTGTTGCCCCACTACTCGGACTGCTGTTGAGAAGCAATTGGCCATTTCCAGAAACTCTTTAGTGGTGCTGATGGGAGCTTTCAGTCTAAATCAGAAAATATTTTTATGGTCTCATAAAACATACTTCTTTGTGTGAGTCACTGAACTGTAACAGGTCAAGCATGATCACAAATAGCCTGATGAGTGCCACATGTTCACCAGGAGGGGCATGTATGCCATTAATCTGGAGATTCAGCGCAGGCAGCCAGAAAGGCTGTCAGAATACACATGAAAACTATAAAATGAAACAAAACTATAAAATGAAACAATTCGCTGGCTGAGAAACACAAGAACTGAACATGTTAAACAAACAATTATTTTAATGATTTTTCTTTCTTATTTCATTGCCATGAGGCATTTCAGGTTGCTGGAAAGCAGCAGTCTGAACAAAGCAGGTTAGACATGGCTCAGGTTTGTTTAAGTGATCTGAATCTTTGGTCAAAATCCCCTTTTGTATATTGAAAACTGCCATAAAGGCGGAGGTCCAGAAAAAGATTGCATGTTACTCAAACTGATAACATATCAAGCTTGTTGCTGAAGCGTGACTCAATTCTAACAAGTAAGATACCATATGGGTTGTCTTTACAACAGACTGTTGAATAAGCTCAAACATGTTGAAAAGAGTTATTTTTAGCTGGCATTCTAATGTGATTTATGTTGATAGGTGTGAGAAAAGTGTGACTTTATGAAAAAAAGTTCTCTCATAAGAAAACAGCTAGGATGAAGCACAGAGGGTTAGTGGGAAAGTTTTGTTGGAAACACAGGCAATGACATTGTACCCCATGCTACCCCAATATACAGGAGTTATTTGCAAACACCATTAACTAATATTTTGTTCACAATGGGAAATAGAAAACACATCAAATGTTGAAAGTGAGACGTGTCTGGAGAAGGTTTAGACACTGCAGCGTCTTCCACTGTGTAGCGTCCTGTTTTCTTTTATCAACAGCATGTAAACAGTGGGACCTGAGGAGACCAGCTGTTGGATCAATAGGAGATGTTGCAGGCAGGTCTGTCTGTTGTTCTGGGGGGGAAAAAGGTGTAGTTTTGCCTTGCTAAAATATACAATCCACTCCATGTAAGGATATCAACTAAATCTGAGGAGAAGTTGCTCTGAAAAACCCCTTTCAGCATCGATGGTGCATTCCCAGTTCCATAGGCACTATGGACCCCTTTATCATTAGGAAAGCAGACTTTTGGACCAATCGTGACAAGCCAGATGGTCTCTCTCCTCTAATTCAGCATCCATTAGTTCCAAAAAACGATTTCCAATTTAAATTGTTTTCCACCTTGCCCTTTTGGCCCAAAGGAAACAACCAGATTTGTAAATCATGCTCGCATACGGTTTCTTTTTCTTTGCTTGATAAAGCTACAATCTACATTTGTGGATGACTGAGTTCACAAACAATGGTTCCTGAAAGTGTTCTTAAAGTGTAACTAACCTCCAAATCAACTTTTCTTTTGCTGATAAACTGTGTAAACAGGTCATTATTTAGACATTTTAGTGCAAATTTGTTAAAATCTTAACTTTAAGCTAAAAACCGTCCGTGTTGCTCCCTCCTCAGGTTAATTGGTGTACTGCATTTGAATTTTGTGGAACTTTGATGATTGGCTGTGAGGTTCGTAGTGATGTGAGCAGGATTTTGTTTCGTAGGCAGCTCTGCCGCTGCTAGGTATTAAAACGGCTCCGCCCTCTCAACATCAAAACCCACATGTTTTCTAGAGACACAATGTCCACATGTACATACAGAGTTTTACAAAATTATATGTGTCTCTGACATAATGTGGTCAGTATAGGGTTTTTTTTTTTTTCTACGTTTCTCAGCATTTGCTCTTATCTAAGTGACCTATAAACAATCATGCTAATGCCATGGCGAAGGCTAGCGGATCGAAGCGATACGGCTCAGGGCCACTAGCCTCTGCGACAGAACCCTCCTCCAGAACCTCCATCTCAGGGGAGGGAGGTGCGAGATGTACAGCTCAGCTAGCAGGGGGTTCTACTAGGCTAGCGGGAGGTTCCGCTAGGCTAACGGGATGTACAGCTCGGCTAGCGGGAGGTTCTGCTAGGCTAGTGGGACGTACAGCTGGGCTAGCAGGATGTAGCTATGATGTAGCGCTGTAGCTGGTTCATGCCGCTCTCAGATGGATGTACAAACCCAAACTGTCATTTCTCGCTGTTTTAGTGGGATATTCCGCTCTGTGCCTCACATCTGTTTCTAAGCGGCATGCCGCTGCTTTTGCGGATGTTTTGATGGCATTTCATAGACTTTATTGTTTATACAGTAGCCTATGCGTGTGAAACATTTATATGATTGAGGTGTGTTGGAGAAGGAATACATCTAAAAGACAAAGTTGCAGGGTAGTAGCTCTGGACGACCAGTAATGTGCACCTATATAACTGTATATAAACAAACCTCAGCACTTGACAAGGCAGGTGATGCAGACGTTGCGTTGCGGTGCATTGTATGGCCTGATGGCTACCGTATTCCTGGAAAGGAAAGGGTGGCTCAAGTGGTAGGGTGGATCATTCAGTGATTTGAAGGGTGGTTCGGATCCTGCCAATCCCTCCTCAGTCACCTGGTGTGTCCTTGGGCAAGACACTTACCGTCATTGCCTCCAGTAATGGCAGTTAATAAGATAATTATCTTATCAATTGCCATTTACTCTCCAGGCTTTCATTGTCCTCACAACGCTTTTCTTTCAATGTGTTGTTTCCAACAAATTTGAAATGAGCTAACTGTGGCAGTGTGGAGGAGCGGGCCAGGCAGGACTTGAACCCACTACCTCCCTGGAGGAAGCCATTGGAATATTCCTTTGGCTGATTGGTCAGTGTCCATGGCTATCTCCTGGGAAGTTGTAGGTTCAAGTCTCACCTGGGCCACTTTTTCACACTGCCGCATTCATCAATGCATGGAGAGTCAATGGATTCAAAATGTATACATGGCAGCTTGTGCAGAGCTGTGCTTGTAAGAAAAAAGGGGAGAATGTGAGAGGGGGATCCTGTGTGCTCCAACTAATCTTGTGCCCTGGCTACTTGGCCTCTGGGATATCCCCTTGGCTGACACACGGTTTCATCATAGAAGGTTGTGGGTTAAAGTCCTGGCTGAGCCTCCTCCTTCACACTGTCACATAAGAAAAGTGGCATTTTAGATATTTGATATGTGTTCTACATTTTCATCTGAAATATCCCAACCTTTTGGGGATGGGGTTATGAACATACCTATGAACATACCTCAGGAGGAAGTTTACCTGTTGATTTATTTATATTTAACTGGATGTATTTTAAAGACACAAACACAGACAAACTGGTGAAATGAAATTCTTGGTTTCCCATAATCAATTACATTATTTGAAAAAAACTTTCAAACCCAACTGACTGAATCATCATTTCAAATTAATTACATACGTGTGTATCAATCGTTAGAAGCATGAAACTCAAGGTGATTGGACAGATCAATAATGAGATATATAACTGGGAATAATGTACAAAAAGAAAGCTGAACACAGAGTATTAGTTTGCTTCGTAACTCTGTACTTTATTATACACATTGTTTCGTACGCTCAATTCAAGTATACTGTTAGTATACATAACGCAGCTGTTCAACATGGACTGTTTCCTCAGAAAACAGAGGACCAGTTTGATAGCACCATGAGGAAAAGTAAAATAAAATTTAATTCACATACATTAAGATACAAAAGAGGAAGACAAGGAATAAAATTATAAAAACCTAACAGTACAAACTGGAAGTTACTGACGATGTTGTTTTAGAAAATGTTAGGAAAGAAAAAGAACATATCTGCAAACATGACAGCTCAGAAAAGAAAAACTGTGAGATGAGTTGGTGGCAGGATAGAAACCAACTACTCTCCTAGCTATAATTTCCATTTGAAGACAATGTGGGTAATAAATGGGCCTTTGTGGGTTTGGATTGGTCCAGTATGGACTGTACAGGTGGGTTTGGTGGGTCCATGCACACACTTCCAAATTAGAGATCTCCTTGGACACATGTCGACTCAAATAATCCCCAGATATGATGCCCATATTGGAATAACACATTAACTCATGACCTATACGCGCTCAGGCACAAACCCAAGTGTGGCCAAATTGGCAACACTAGCAGCATTTTACACTGCAATGGTCTCATCATCATCATGTAACAGAGCCCTCTGGCTGTGGAAGATTGAAAATACACACACATTTAAAATCAATTGTGTTAAAAGCAAATCTCCAAGTGAAATGTTTATTGTTGCATCTTAGATTTTCAGCTCTTCAAATAAACTAGCATAATAAATTGCACTGAAATAGATGTCTTAACTGTGTTTTGAAATGATTTGGTGTCAATCTGCACAATATAACAAACTGACTTAAAATAATAAAGCTGTGGTAGGACAGATGGGGGTTTTTGTTAGCTGAGGTGTTACAGTGAGCCACAACAGCTAGCGAATAAGTTATTTACACAGAGAATCGTTCTGGTGTTTGTAGCTTATGCTACTTAGCAATGACTATGCTGATGGGATATTGTGTGTAAGACACAGATTCCTCTTTATAATTGACTAAAGTTTACGTACCAGCTCTTTTTTCATCTGATTAACTACCAATGACTGTGGATGAATATGCAACAGCCAGTTAGAACAAATTACAAGATGATAAAAAACATCTTGCAGGGCTGGTTATTGTCTACTGTTCAACGCAACTAATTAGTATTGATTGCTTTGGAAATGTTCTTTATCCATTAAATCAGTGATGTCAGATGTGATCAGGCATTCACCCAATTTAAGGAAAAAAAAACAAATATTGCACTGGCTGTATATAAAAAACCCGGCTGCCATGATATCCAGTATCATGCAGATCTGATGAAACTCCCAAGCGAAGACACCAAAATCAATTAATCCTCTGCATTCTTTTAAAACATAACTTTGATGGCTTTATTATTTTGTTTATAAGCCCCTCGTTCTTCAAGGTTTCACATCCGTTGAACATCTGGTTGAAATCTATTTTGGTTAGAAGTGTGCTCTGTCACTCAGAAAACCACACATTCTACTAATGTAAGCCTCCTGGTGTCCTTTCTTCCCCGGTGACTTTAAAAACATTGTTCTAGAGATAGAATTACACATCTAGACTGAGGGTGAAGTGAGAGGAGGCAAAGCTCAGCGAGAGGTCAGAGTAGGATACAATGGGAAAATCTTTTTCAAGCAAGAAGCATGCCACACGAATCCTGTGCTCTAATATGTAGCGTTTATGCTATTAGTTTGACTTGAGGAAAGGAACTCAGGATTTGGCAGATCTCACTCTCCATCCTCACATATTATACCTCCATCTCTCCTAAATCCTTGCCAACAGGGACTAAAAAGTGAAAAAAGAACTGAAAAGAAACATGTCACAGGGCACTCACTGGAGTACACTTACCCATCAAATGTACAGGAAATCAAACCACTAGAGAGCAGCAAAACAACATTTTTAAGAGTATTACATTTTTCTAATAAGACAGACAAAAAAAAACAGAAAAAGAAGTTCCATATAGCTTCAGATGCAAATACTGCTATACTTTCTGAAATGGAAATATAAAACGGGTATGTATTCCTAAATGATCTGGGATTAAGTTCAACCCACTTTGATGACACCGACTCCCCCGAAGGATTATAGTGCAACACCTCTTTGAGAAATGACAATCAGCCAGCGGAAATGCTTCAGTTATTCCAGAGCGTCTCTTTGGCACGTCATGGTCCAGCGCTGGTGAGTTAGTCTTACAGCAGAACTCGGGCAGGTTTCACTTCTGACGGGTGGTGAATGGGCTTTGCTTAACAGCTTAACAGACGTCAACTCCTCGGTGGCGCAGATGTGCCTTCAGCCTCAGCATCTTTGATGTTAATGTTTGTGTAATGGGAACTTGATGTATCTGGACTTCAGACTGTAAAAGACACTTCATGAAACTGATGAGACGGAGAGGAAAAACAAACAGCCTGGATTTCCACACCAAAGCTGCTGCTGTTATCAGTCTTCAGGCAAATCTGGCACTGACATCCAGACTCTCCAGGGACAGCTTTGAACAAATAAAAAAACAGAAAACACTGCAGCAGTCTTTGAAAGTGCTGCAATCCTATGAAGACACATTTTTGGTGACGTTCCCTAATGCTTCGCCTTGTTTAAAATAACTGTCGCTTGATCACTCATTAAAAAGGAAGCGGGTCTCTCAGTCACAGGGCTTGCACAGAGCTTCACCATTCCCTTGATCTTCAAAGGGAGATTGGAAGTGTTGGTAAAGTTCAAGCTGCCTCAGTCTGGACAGCAGAAAGTCTCAAATACTCTTTCTGTTGGAGGGAGAGAGGAGGGCAGAAAAAAGCTGCTGCTAAAGAGGTGGTTCGGTCGGGGCGGGGATGGCAGGAGGAGCGCAGATGGAGTGTACAGAACAGGGGTGTCCAGCTCCAGTCCCATAGAGCCACAATCCTGCATGTTTTCTCTGCTTCCCTGCACAGAAAACACCTGCTGGACAGCAGACCTCTAGGACTGACTTTAGACACCCCCAGTATAGTGGTTGGTGGGCTTCAGATGGTCCCCCTGCTGGAGGGCATAACCATTTGACTCCACTCCTGTACTGTTCTTTGTCTTTACCTGTGGGTCACCTGGTTGTTGAGGAGGCCTGGGAATGTCTCCTCTGTGTCAGAGCTTAATGAGCCACCTAGCAGCAGAAAGGCAGAAACAAGTATTTACCAATTACACAGCTAGACTTTTCATCCCTAAACAATAGTTTGATTTTTTAAACGTTTAGGAATTAGTCTTCTAGGATTTGTAGTAGCATTCTGTATATTTAAATGGCATAATAACCAGATCAGTGATTGTTGGCTTAAAGTAACTGTGGTTTATGCTAAATGCTAAATGAATAAGCTCAATATTAGTGAAAAATAGTGTCTGGTTTAAACAGCTAATTGTAATTAATCACTAACAATATAGATACTTGATTAAACTGTTGAGTTAAAAGGTAAAAGAGACATTGCTGAAATGTTCCAATATCTGCAGGCAGTTCGTAACACAAATACAAAATTAACTGACCTCTGTATAAAACACTGGGCCCGTTGCAATTTTACAGATATTAACATTAAGACTAAGAATCAAAATCAGAGTATGGTCTTACCGTTATGGCAGCTGTACATCCACACGCGATAACCATCATATCGACATCTGCATTTCGTGAGGTTATTAGAGTAGTCTGACTCTGGAACTTCATAGTTTGGATTAATTTTAATCTGTTTGAGATAAGATATGGATAAGCTCAAGATTTTGACTAAAAACTAAAGACAGTGTATCAACAGATGGACTGAGAAAGAGCTGAAAAATGGGGCACGTCACCTGGAAAATGTAGTCACCGGGTTTGAGTTCAGTAATGTCAATCCACTGGCAGTCAATGTCATGCCTGTATGTATCCCAGCAGCCAACAGTGATACCTTGCTCTCCAAAGTTAGCACATTCATACCTCTTTTCAATACCTGCAATGATAAAATGAGATCAATGCATCACATAAACATTCATTTTCATTCATTTTCTGCTTAGTCCAATTCAGGGTTGCAGAGGGTTGGAGCTACTCCCAGCGATTACCAGGCGGGAGGTAGTGTACACCCCGGACCGGTCTGAAGTTATTTAGGTACCACACAAATGTCATAGCTGCTAATTCAAAATGTGGCCACTGGAGAGCAGTATACAAAAGCTTAGAAAAATCATCCTCTTAACCCTTGAATTATCCCTAAAAAAACTTACATGTATGACCCTTCAAGTAGACATTTTTGTCAACTTTCTAGAAAGTGCCCAATAAAAGGTCACAGGGAGGTGATTTTGGGCAAGCGGGAGTAATTTGGGTTTAAGTTTGAAGATTCAAAGTTTCAGCATGAATGTCCATTATTTGACCCTGTAAATGCACTTTTATCCTATCCATGACCTTTCAAGTAGACGTTTCTGTCCATTTTCCAGAAAGTGCCCAAAAAAAGGTCACAGGAAGGTGATTTTTGGCAAGCAGGTGTTATATGGGTTTAAATTTGAGGATTCCAAGTTTCAGCATGAACATCCATAATTTGACCCTGTAAATGCATTTTTATCCATATTCACGACCCTTTGTGTAAAAAAAGTTCTGTGTTCAATCAAATCAATTATAATACTTTTCTGATAATGCACTCTCAGTTCAATTTTATTTTCGTGATTACCATCCAAGACGAGAAAAAAGCATTTCTGTCATCTATATACCCATTTAGAAGTTTTTCCCTTGATAGAAACACCTGCCAGATGTGGTGAAAAATGGTCTGGAAGGGTTAAAATCTTGAAATACATGCCAAGAATTATTAAGTGTAACTCCATGTAAGTCCTCTCAAATATTTTGAGAATAATATGTACACATATCTACAGTAACAAAGGGCTAAAAGGCAGGCGGACATTTTTGTCCACAAAGGGTCATGGATAGGATAAAAATGCGTTTACGGGGTCA
>JAVQJG010198438.1:0-10476 GCA_036024015.1 Craterocephalus amniculus | reverse complement strand
GACAGACAGACAGACAGACAGACAGACAGACAGACAGACAGACAGACAGACAGACAGACAGACAGACAGACAGACAGAGAGACAGATAGACAGATAGACAGATAGACAGATAGATAGATAGATAGATAGATAGATAGATAGATAGATAGATAGATATAGACAGACAGACAGACAGACAGACAGACAGACAGACAGACAGACAGACAGACAGACAGACAAAGCAGAGAGTGATATTTGCTGGCCAATGCTGAGTGGCTCATTAGCCGATGCTTATGAAAACAGAGAAATGGCATCCTCTTCCATTTTACCACAACTTTACTTCTTGCATCTGGAGTGCCTAATATAGAGTAAAGCATCACATTCCAGAGCAAACAGCCACATATGTTCCAGTTACACATTAGAGAATATCCCGGAATGATGAGTCCAAACTAATTGCAACATTCAGCCATCTAAAGGAAATGGATGCTGAGTATTCCGATCAACATATCAAACTTCCTGTTAATGAACTATCTGTAAAATTCTGAGCCCATTCTGAGACAATTACACAAATTCCTGACTTTTGACGACAGAATACTGACATGAATGCACCCCCCCACCACCACCACCACCACCACCACCCACACACACCCCCAAACCCCCCTTTTTATTACAATTAATCGCATATCTCAAGGGTATACTGAGAGCACAAGAAAGGGAAGTCGAAGCCAGGACGGCTGTAATCTGACATTGATGTACAGCAAAAATGGAAGTCCTTGTTCACCTTCGCTTTGTTCCAATGAGAGGGAAGTGGTGTGTGAAAGGGTGTAATTAATGAACCTACAAATAGCTCCAGTTTCATTTAATGACAATCTATGTGTTAAGAGGCAGTACCCTTTGTTACTGTGGGTGTGGGAGTGTTGGCTACACTGGCTCCCAATAGAGCCTTGACAGGTAATTCTGCATTTTGAAATGGTAATGAAGCAGAATGCATCTGTGGATTAGACCTAGGGGATTCACGTGTTGAGCGTCCTTCAGGGTGCAGAAATGCTACACTCTTGATCATCAACGAGACCACTGGCAGCTGAGCATTGGCGGTTACGGAGGTCGAGAACTGTATCTTGTGTGACTTACCCCAGGGCTCAGCCTGCGCAGCCAATTTCTAATTGCCACTTTAAATGGGGCAAATGAAGCTGGCATGACAAATTGCATCGAAACAAGTCTGTAGGCCTGCACTCAGTTAATTTGTGAGACACTGAAATGTATCTGGTGCCAGGAAGAGCTCACAAGTAATGAATGTCATTTCCCAGGTAGCATTTCGGAGATGATGTATTTTACTACATGCCGTGCACTGTGCATGGTCAGACCGTTAGTGCCTGGACATTGCATGGTGTGATTATTATTACTAATGCATATGAGAAAAAGAACAAAATGTTATTGGCTCCTGCTGTAATCACTGATGGTCCGACTTTGAAGTTGTATTTTATTTTTAGCTCAAAATGAGATGTTTTCTTCTTTTTCATAGGGGTTTCAGACATTCGGTGTTTAATTAATTTTCAGCTCACACGGTTTCTAAGACCATATCGTAGTCTCTTATCTGTCTGTCCAGAGGACATTTCTGGCACAACTACTGCCCATGTCTTTTCAAAATATGCTTATCTCGGTTCCTGAAAGATTCCCATTGTTGTACTTCTAATCCTTCAAATCTGCAGCATGACTCAGAACTTACCCACACTCTCATGTGCCAACGCGATTCTGTTCGGAATTATCCTCCAAACAGGAGACACACATTATTTTTCCCTCAGAGACAATGCACCCAAAATGACTTCTTGTCTGCCAAACAGCTGATAAAATGCCCAGCTGTGAGTTTTAATGATGCTCGCTGGCAAACACGAGTCAAGGGAGCACTGAGAGATATAATAACGCACTTTGTGATAATGGAACTCATTGTCTTCACACAACATTAGGTGACCTGATTAAAAAAATGGTTTGCTTTGCACAGTGAAGATAACTGAAGTATCTATAATACCTCTTTTGTGGAAATTAATCAAATCAAACTTAAGAAAGACCTACTTTGAGTAGGCTACTTGAAATCAGAAATGTATGTGCTAAAATATATTTTCACACACATTTTAAAGGTAGATAAAGATATTATCATTCATTGTTAAGGAACTAAGCAGGTCTTTGTAACATCCCTGATTGTCTACTAAAACTGGTATAAAGCTAAAATATATTATTCTAGATTTTTCTAAGATACTGGTTCAGGAGGGTGGTTTCACCAGGATAAAAACAACCACCATCATCATCCCTGATCTTAGAAAGTCTCCAGAGTCCAGTCCCACAATGTCCTGTGGCACTCACCCCTGTTCTGATGAAGTGCTTTGAGAAACTGCTTCTCTTGTACATCAAAGTCAGCATCCAACCAGCCTGGGCCCTCAACAGTCTGCATTCAGGGTCAACAGATCTACAGAGGATGCCACCTCCACTGCTCTCCACTCTGCCTCACAGCTTGAAAATAACAACTTGTACATCAGAATGCCGTTGTTTGTTTCAACCGAGCTTTCCGTATGATCTCTCCTGTGAGAACTTAGTTTACAAATGAGTTTGTGGGCTCAAGTACCACCTGCTCCACACCTTCTCTACTCTGGTGCTCCGTGTTAAAGCCCCATCGGGCTGTGTAGATTTTTCCTTGTTATTGTCATTATTATCATCTAATTAAATGTATGAATGTCTGTTTAGTTTTTTTTTATTTGAAATTTAGATACATTCAAAACATCAGCTAATGCAGACTGAGTATTGTCTGATTAGGCTAATGCGTTTGCGAAATATAGCAGATTTTTTTTTTTTTAAGCGTTCAGTCTGCATAACCCTGCAGTTACATATGCAGTGGCAAATATCATTTTGTAAAGTTATGGGAGTAACAAAATAAAAACTAGTTTCTCAAAGTTTAAACTCCACCACACATGGGAGCATGTGATTATAAAACCAAAACAGAGGAATTCAGAAAGGGTTAATCCTCTTCAAGTTCAGGAGTGGTTGACCAACAAAAATAACTTTGAGAGCATAGAGTTTGACATGTTGCAGAGGAACTCAGGGTAACTTGTAAGCAGGCAAGGGCTTCTATAACATTAGCATCTGTATTGTTTTTGTTAACTTCTCGTTAATCACATAAGCCAAAGAGAGACAGCTCTGTTATGGAATGCTTCATATGTACTGGACACATATCAAGCTGGTGTTGCCGAAGCAGTAGAGTGACAACTTTGCAGTCAACAAACCAATGTCATTTCCATGCTCATCTTGGCACAATGTACAATAAAGGAACCTAAATACATATTATCACAAAAAATATGGCAGAGCATAATTATGCAATTTGTATAGGCATTGTTACCTATCCAATGGCCAAACATTTGCTGGAGCGCCATTGGTGTGATCCATTGACATAACATGCATTGCATGTAAAACTGATCACATCCCCTATTCTTAAGAATATAAGACAAACAAACTCCAATAAAAGAAGGCTTTTTGATTTTTTAAATTACATATCCTGTCCTGAATGAGGAGCTACAAATTTGCTAATTTTCTTTTGTAACCTATAATAGTAAATAGTTCTTTGAGTTATTACATTGCTTTCATTCAGTCTAGTTGGGATGCTTATTATGATGCATTGTTGAGTACAGATGTGGCAATTTTTTGATCAAAAGGAGACTATCCTGGCATTTTGTATTATGTCCTCTCCATGTTTGTAGTTCATTTTTTTTCTGTTTCCAGGGAGGAGTGGTGTTGGTACCCCCCACCTGTTAAAGTTACATAACAGGTGGGGGTATTGGGAGAATTCCAATATAAAGACACATTGAACTCATTAAGTCTATTTGATTCCAATAAATTTTCACTTAAAAAAAAAAAAAGGTTCTGCTTTGCAGCCATCTGTTGAGGCAACAGCATTAGAGCCAGAGACTTAAAGAAATTGATTAGGAAGGTTGGTTCTGTGCTGAGGCTGAGTTTGGAGGCCCTGGAGCTGATTGTACAGAGAAGAAAGCTGCACAAGCTGCTGAACATAATGAACAATTCCTCACACCTTCTACACAGTGCAGCAAGGACATAACATAGTGTGTTTAGTGAGAAGCTTTTTGAAGTACAGTGGAAGACAGAAAGGTACAGCAGGTTGTTCCTGCCAGCAGCCATCACTCTCTTGGACAAGAGTTTGACGGACAATTATTTTGTTTTGTGTGTTTTTTTTAACCCTACTACAATATTATGAATCCCTTCATTCATTCATTCATTCATTCATCATATCAGAAAATCTTTACAAAATGCAGACAGGAAATGTAAATTTCTTCATGAAGTGTGTTATGCAGCACAACAACATTTCTAAGCACACAAGCCAAAGAATGATTTCATGAAGATAAAGTTATTGTTTGGAATGGCTGAGTCAAAGTACTGACCTTAATCCAATAAAAATGTTGTGAAATAACCTCAGGCAAGAAGTTTGAGTTAGGAAACCCACCAACATCCCAGAATTTAAATGTTTTTAGGCTAGAATACCTTCAAGCCAATGTTCAGCCCTGATTGACATGTTATATTAATGTCAAGCTGCAGTTAAAGCTGCATAAAGAATTCAAATCGGATGCTTAAAGCCAGTGTTTACATACTTTAGCCAGTCACAAATCATTCCAATTTTTATTTGATTTATTTAATTGTCTTCTCTTAATAAAATTTCAGGATTTGTATGAGGAATTGATGATGTATTTATGTAGAAATAACAATTCTACAAAGTCCAGAAACTTGGGTCTCCTCTGTAAAACAGGGATATTGGAACATCTTTTATAAAAAGGAAGCTGGAATTGGCCCAACTCTCCCCACATGGCTACATAAAATGAATGTTGCTGACAGCTTCCAGGAATGTTATTCTTGATCCTTGACCAGACCAAGTCATTTAAAACCCTCAAAGCCAATTGAGACGAATCTATAGGAATGCAGTGGAATCTAAGGGAGAGGCTGACAAGTGAGAGATGCCTGTTAACCTTCACGGTCAGAGGAATTTTGTCATTATGGGAAAGGATGCTGGCAGCCTTAATGCAAAATCATGTCAAGCTGTGACATTTTTGAACATGTGTGGGGACTTTTTCAGTATGGCCCCTAATCTCCAAGGTCTATTTTGGACATCACATTGGTCCCCAAGGTCCCCTTGCCCCATGTGTCATACCCTATATCCACTGGACCAACTGCACAGTGTCACATAATACACTGTCTGACTTTAATTACTGTCTGGAAGTATCAGGGTTAAGGGTCAGAAATTCCATCGGGAATTTTTATGTGCATTTATGTGTGGAATGTATGCGTGTGTGAGGAGTTACACTCAATGTGCAGCATGTCGCTTTAATGACATCCTGAGCATTGGGGAAAGTGCTGAATTCCACCATGCTTTTTCCAACTTGCACATCACGTATCCCACACCCTTGACCTAAGACAAGATCACCCCACGGACTAGTTTTAGGAGTGCAAATGGCTTGCTCGGAGCCAACAGGAAGCAAAAGGAATGTGCCAGAGCTGTGATTGCAAGTGTATACTTTAAGTGTGAGACATGATTCTGAAATAATATTGGACAGAATTTAATCCACACTGATACACAACCTAACCCCCTAAAAGCCCTGATATCCCTGGGGCTCAACCTCTATTTTCTCTGATAAGAGACAAAGATTAGCCAGCTGTACTAAAGAGTACTCTTGGCAAGAGCAAGTAATTTGAGCTATTATCTACAGATGATAGACGGAGAAAAACATTGCATGCAGGTTAGAAAAAACAAAACTTCATCTTTTGCTTAAATATAGAAGCATATCTATAGAATATCCTACACACCAACTGTCTAAACTGTGAGACTAATACTGTATACTGTATACTCAAGCGTGTAAAGAATGAAGAGTGGTCAGCGGTATAAATAAACCTCTAACACCCCACTCTGTAATTTGACTACAAATATTATTGCATAAATCAGCTGTTGACCTTGTTCCATTGCCATCAGCAAGCCATCAGTTTTGCATGGCTGCCATTAAGGTAAACAAAGTTTATTTCTGGATAACCCTTCTGTCATCATCAGAGGCGCAGTTGGAACGTGTCACGTATATATGAAAGATTACATGTCTGATACAAAAGAAACCAAAAACTAAACAATAATCTTCTCATAACAACAAGCGAACACTGGTGAGGTATGAATACAGCTTGATTGTAATTTAGCTGATTTATTTGATATGCAGATTGGGTGAACACCATGGTTGTGTAGTTTTATTAAATCCTTAAAATCACCAGCACTGCACCACACAGGCCGAAATTACTCGTTGTTGAGTGGTGATACACCTTTCCTAGAAACCATAAGATCGAAATGGAACACAAAATAGGCTTTCATTGAGAGATGTGTTGACCAGACTGTTTCAGACCATTAAACAGGCTCCACAGGGATAAAAACATAAAATGCAAATGATCATAGTGAATGAAGTGCAAACCATGATGCACATTACATCATATTTAATCAGGAAAAACAATGCAACACTTAATGAGAAAGCAAAAGAAGACTTCACACTCAGAGGAAGAAGGCAATTTTACTACACGGAGGCAAACAACAGAACATGAATACCACTCATTGGCTATTCAATATGCATATATAAAGCCACTGAATTATAAATGATGCACTCAAAGTGAAAGCATGAGGACATCTATTGATCAGGCCTTTTACATCTGTCATATGACCCACAGATTATCACATGATCTGCATGGTTTGCCTCAGTCTCTTTGGTCCATTGGCGACAGAAATGAGCACAAGGGCTTATCTTCCACTGGAGAAAAATTCTGATCCATTGGCGGGGTTTTCCTTAAGGTTTATCAAATTCCTTTGACCTTGACCATGTACAGGACAATATCTATCTGATACCAGGAGCTATTAGGGGTTTTCAGAAATGGTTGAATAGGCCTACTTAAATATAATCTAAAAACAAATATCTGATTTCTGAAGATGTACAGTAGTGGAGTCAGCTGTCTCAGCTGAGGGGGTACATTTTTGTGACTTTCAATGTTTGCAGCCATTTTTATTCTGGAGCTGCAGTGTCAGAATAAATGAGCAAAAACTAGTGATTACTGCCTTTTTATAGTTTGGTTGCTGGTCCAGCTACACATGCATGTTATTGCATGTAATTTCCATCCTTTAAAAATGTTGGCCCATCTTTCTTTAATAACAAACCAGAAAGTGTGACCTAACCTCACTGTACTCTGAAAGAAAGACATTTCCGTGGAATCCAGAGTGTTCAACTGTAGGTGAACTCAGATTATCCTCCACCAAATAAATTCTTCAGCTTAAAGTGCCTCAGATAAACAGATTAGATCTGAGCCAAAGATGCAGAGTCCAAAAAGGTGCTTAAAGACTCCAAGATGAATCTGGTTCTGGCTCTTTAGCTTTTTGGAAATGCTGATGCCATCATGACATTTATTTATTTTGAACGTATGGTACAACCGAGATAAAAGACTTCAATAAAAATTGCAGAATTGGTAGCATCAATTCAGACAATTCATCCCTAATTGATGCATACAAATTGAAATTAACAACCAAATTGTGTTTCTTTACATCTATTAAGTCAAGTATACAGTCATAAACGGCATAGTGATATAGAGAATACTGTAATTTAGCCAACACATATCACATGGTGCCAAGCGTTTTCAAATTTGAATCTGACATAAAGTTGTTATTCAGGATCTTGTAAGGAAATCATAACCATATTCTTTATTAACAGTTTCCAACAGTAATTCCCCACAACTATGAGCAGCAAGGACTATAGTTATTTTTCATATTCAATAAGGGCCCTGCTTCATGTACGCCGAGTACATCAGTATGTTTAGGATATGTAGTGAACGTACTTCATAAAGTTACACAAAAATCCACGCAGTAACAAGTAATCTTGTTAGCAAAGTCCAGGGCAAAGTCTTGATGACATTTTTGTCATATATTGGGCTTTCAGGCACTTAAGACATGTGCAAAACGTAAGACTTGCATAATGATGAAATGTTTCTGTAAACATTCATACTTTGGAATAACTTAAAACAGTTTTCACACACACAAAAACAAAACAACAAGCAGAATAACCATGTAGTTTGACTTCTCTATATTCATTTCAGTGAATTGTGTTGATCCATGTTGCCCACGCCCCCACCCACTCTGAAACATCAGCGGTTCATGACATTGCTATAAAGAAGCAGGGGTAACATTATAATTAACTCACAGACAAAGGTGGGATGATAACAAACACATTTCCCATGAAGTCCTTTCCAGCTGATCGGTACACTGCAACGCTGCCACTTTTCTCACCTTATCTAACTGAGGCTTAGGTACCGTCTCTCCCACTGAGTTGCCTTATCCTCCTCAAGCATCTGTTTTTGAAGTCAGGCAGCTTAAGCACAGATTAATGGAGAGTCCTAGAGTTCTTGCCATCGGAGCAAATAAAAAGAAGTCTCTGCTGGAAGTTTGGCATCGGTCCTGCATGCAGTGAGTCCCCAATATCAGTAACACATCTAGACTGCTGGGACAGCAAGTTTACTAAAACCACCTCATTAAATTCCTTCTGCATTGTTCTATTCAGCTCCTTAAACAGAAATGTTATAAACTGATTATGTGATCATTGGTGACAGGTGACTAAAAATCATTGGAGAGGACAGGAGAAAGACAAAGCTATGGTTTGTACCTCATGATTTACCTAATTTCTTAGGTTCATTGAGAAAATAAACACAAGTACAATGTTTTTCTATTCAGGATTTGACAAGGTCAAGTATGCATAGATTGAATGTTGATTGGTTTAAAGCACACCCGAGCAATGAGGGATTTATACAACAAGAAATTATTACAGAAATGAAAATGCATGAAAAAAGGAACAACAAAAAAGAAAAACAAAGAAGGACAAGTAGCATGTAGAGAAAATATTTGCACTAATTAACCTCCAGTTTTCCTGTAAGTAATAATATGTGCAAAACATTGAATGCAGATCCATTAGAGAACCATGCCAAAGACCCAAGTTAACAGCAAGGGTCATGCTCTGATTTCTGCAACATTTGAATGCATAATGATCACTAATAACACAGACTGCACAATAAATGCAATGTGATTAAAGTTATTGTAATAATAACAAACACAGGTTTTTGCACACAGTCAGCTCATTTGTAGTTATGTCAGCTGCAGTTTTGTTTCGAGGTTGACCTAGTGAGGAGAATGGAAAGACAGATGTGGGTGCTGCAAAAACAAGACTTGCAACTCTCTCCAGAGAAAGCAGCCAAGACTTGCCCAATAACTCATTAGAGTTGTCTGTTTTGTTACTTTTGTGTGGGAACATCATTTGCATGTTTGGGCCAGATTCACTTTTGAAAATAAGTCCATTAAGCTGATAAAAAGACGCCATCCTTAAAAGGACAGCAGGGGTGCCTCTTCCTCTGCCACTCTTTACACAAGCTGCCCTATATCCTCTTGTTCTATACAGCCATTTCAATCCAAGTTTTAACCATGTGATTTTTTTTTTAATAAAGATTTTGTGTTCGAAATTAATATGCAAATGTGTAACAGTTTATTGCATTAAATTGCTAATGCTATTGCATTGAATACACACCCATTTGCCTTTTAAGAGCAGAGGAACAGTACACTCCTTAACCTCTGTGGATCAATCTCCTCTGCCAGGGATGCTCGTCATTTACTGCCTTATTTTCTTTTACTGGTCTATGTTACATTGTTGTAAATATCCTGTAATAAGTTTGTTGTCCTGCATTTCTTGTCATTATCTACAAGAAATGCTGAGACAGCTTCTGTTGTTGATGGATCTTTATAGAAAAGGCTTTTTGGTATTTACAATCCAATCAATACTCACCTTAATCTAATTTAGTGGGAAATAGCAAACTCTTTCACTTTGTCGCTTCCCCTTCTCTCACTGAGCTGGGCACTGGTTAAAATAAAAAGGCCTCCCATTATTTTATTCAGTTGGAAAGCTTTTCATCCTACAGACGGATACAATGTTCCTGAAACTCTGCAGTGACTGTTCTCACGCTTTCTCGCTCACTGCTGAAAAAAAGAGGGGGAAAAGAGGGCCTTTTTCCAAGCCCTTTCCCTTTCTTTCTTCCTTGGAAAAGAGGGCTTGAGGAGGTGGATACAGAATGGGAGGGAGTAGTACCCAGTAATTGCCCCACCCTCAAGTGTAGCTGTGACTCTGAGAGCTGTGCACGTTCGCCAATCCGCCCAGTTGCTGCAAAATGTGTTGAAAGAAACCATCTTGAAGTGAGGCAAAGTGTGCAGCGTATAGAACACTGGCCCTGACACGGTGAACGTGCCTGGACTACCATCAATGAAGCTTAATTGCCAATTAAATACATGCCGCATATATTTCACAACTACCATTTTATTCTCCACCATGTCCAGGACGGGGGGGGGGGGGGGGGGGGGGGGGGGGGGGGGGGGGGGGGGGGGGGGGGGGGGGGGGGGGGGGG
>JAVQJG010198433.1:0-16619 GCA_036024015.1 Craterocephalus amniculus | reverse complement strand
CTGGCGAACTGTCCAGGGTGTACCCCGCCTCTCGCCCCTTGACAGCTGGGATAGGCTCCAGCACACCCGCGACCCACTTGGATTAAGCGGTTCAGAAAATGGATGGATGGATGGATGATATACTCCACTTATGACAGCTAAATATGAAAACTTGAACTTTATGAAAGTTGCTCCATTAAAAGTGAACTGGGAACGTAGCTTTATCCTTGCAGCTTTATCATAAGTTGACTGTGATTAGACTGGTTTCAAACATTTTCATCCTCATTCAGTAAAAAATCTGTAATGTCAAATAAGCATGTAGCTCAAAACTTAATTGTCCACTGAAACCAGTGCATGCTTTAAAAGGAATCAGAATATTTTTTGTGCCTGTTTTTAGTCATTTAAAATTGCAGAGAGATATAACTTAACAAAAATAGGAAAAAAACATAGGTGAGAGGAAATACTTGAATGGACATAATTAACATGTACTGTCAAATGTTTTAACTATCCCATCTGTATTTTTTGCACAATTAATTCCCATAACAACCTGAAAAGAAATATCAGATTTTAAGGGATCAATTTATCAGCACAGTATTGATCTATAACTATAATGTACTAATTTAAGAGTACAGCCTCCTGATTGGAACTGCATGGTATTTTTTAAGAGAATGTGTTTGAATTTTGATTGGCTGGTGCAATAAGCAATGCTAACATGAGGTTGCTGGCAACTTTTTTCCAAACCCGCAACGCACAATAATCACGGAATGTTTGAGTGTTCTTATTGAGAAAAAACGAAGATGTGCAACCTTCCGATTTCTGTATCAAAGCTTCAATTTTTGACCAAAGTAATGTTGTTCTGTGTTTGGAAAATTTTATTTTCAAGATGTATGTCCAATGTGTTATATAATCATGTGAAAAAGAAATTACATTCTTTATGTCATTAGGTTATATGTATCAGGGTGGAGTAGGGGGCAAACTGGTCCTTACAGTACAAGGTCTTAGAATGGGGTAAATGCCATCTCAGATGAACAACATATAGCATATCACACTGCATTAAAAGCAGTGTGACACACTGCATAGACCCCATTAATATTATTCTTAAAGAACACTGTGTAATATTTAGTGTTTGGATGTTTACGTAAGATTGAATTTACTTAATTTTGAGATCAAAAGACCAGATGATTTTTTTTTTAAAAAGATCCCTTCTTGATACTTAAAACGTGATGCTTGAAAGAGGGCCTTGTTTCCTTTTCATGTGACTTACGTTGTCAATGCACTGATCAAGAAAAGTCCTATTCAATACATTGAAGTTATGCACTTCATTTTATTTTAATACTATTCTTTATGATTAATTGAAAATGAATTATTTATTAAACATTATTTATTGTGTTTGTTAATTTTAATGCATTTGGAATTAAAAATGCACTGGTAAATGTATTTGGGTGATTGAGTCTTCTTACAATTGAAGTGATGTGCTATTTCACTTTGACGTGAATGAGTCGACAGCTTCGACTTGCTGCTGGAATGAACTTTAAAGAAGATTTTTAGGTTGAGTGAAACCTTAAAGTGCTTAAATATATTCATATGAAACTTTATTCCTGTCCCTTAAGCATGTGCATTGTATTTTTTGCAATCTCAAAATCATAATTTTGTCTGTCTTTATTTACAAATGACAGAGGAATCCAGAAAAATTCATTCATGCCCTAAAAATTTGCAGACATCCTTGTATATAGGCTACTTTTATTCAGTGTATGACTGTTAAACATGAGAGCTTTGCTGAAGATGATGAACATTTTTTGGCTAAGTTTTTAGTTTTTTTTTTTTTTTAGAAATGCCAATACTGTTTTTCTTCCATATGCTGAGGTAGCAAGCACATTATTCAACCCAACATTAAGAATGTTCTCTATGTTCTTTCTGCTTCTAATATAAAAGCACTCCATATTTTCCAACACTGGATAGATCAGCAAACTTACCTGAGGCTCTCTGGCTGCCCCTGTATCTCTGAGCTCTCACAGTTGGTGTATTATTAAATATCATCAAAACTTGAGTATGTTAAATATTATATGTGTTCCATATAATCACTGATCTTTCATCTCAGCCTGGAAATCCTACTTGGTGCTATATTGGACTGAAAAATTTTAGTCAGCTGTTTTAATTGACCTGACTGACCAAATAATTAGCACACCCCCAAACACATAGTGGCCAGAGAAGCAGCACATTTAAACTGTGAAACAGTCGGTGTGTAAAAGTGTAGAACACTGACTTTACTTAGAAACCTCTCTGATGTTTTAACTTGACTTGTCTCTTCCAATGAATAAATATTTATTTAAAATTTGCAATTTTTTTCCAGGATAGAGGGCACATTTTCCCTCGCTTTGTGCGATTTTTTTCTTATTGATAGAATAGTTGAATCCAAATTATTCCAATCTTTATTTATAAAGCATTTAAAAAACACAGTTTTGCACAGAAAAATATATGAAATGTTACTAAAGGTAAAAAAGTTATAAAAAATGACAAATAAAAACATCAGATATAGGATATTGTATGTTTTTAAAAATTAAATCCCCAGCAGTTTCCGGTGACGCAACCTTGACCACGCCCCCTCCATTTCCTGTAAACAAAGTGGTGTTTCAGCCAAGTTCCTGTGTTTTCCGTCATTTTCTACTCGTTCTGTGTATTTTTCGACGATGGCCCAGGCTGGAGTGGTACTGGACAAGGACCAGCTTAACTGTTCCATATGTCTGGACGTGTTAAGGGATCCGGTGACGATTCCTTGCGGACACAGTTACTGCTCGGGCTGCATCCAGAACTACTGGGACCAGGATGACTTCCTCGGGGTCTTCGTCTGTCCGCAGTGCCGACAAAGTTTCAACCCGAGGCCGGTGCTCGCCAGGAACACCATGCTTGCCGACGTGGTGGAGAAGTTCAAGAAGACGGGACTCCAGGAGGCCTCGGTGCCGGCGGCTAATCGATGCTTTGCCGAAGCCAACGACGTGGAGTGCGACGTCTGCACCGGGAGGAAAAACAAAGCTGTCAAGTCCTGCCTGGTGTGTCTGGCCTCGTACTGCGATGTCCACCTCCAGCCTCACTACAAGTCTGCTGCTTTTAAGAAGCACAAGCTGGTGTCGGCCTCCAAGCGGCTCCAGGAGACGATCTGTCCTCGACACGACAAGCTGCTGGAGGTTTACTGTCGCACCGACAGGCGCTGCATCTGCTACCTGTGTTTGACAGACGAGCACAAAGGACACGACACGGTGCTGGCCGAGGCAGAGATACAGAACAAACAGGTAAATATCGCATCTCCGCCTGCAGCTTTGTGTGTTTGTATGTTTCATTGCAGTCCACTGGAGTCAGTAGCAGAATTTGTATGTAATTACACATCTTATACACGGTAAGTATTTCTTTAAGCCCCTTCAAGCTTCATTTGTAAGTTGAGCCCCCCCCCATTTCTTCATCCTTTTTGTTTAAATAAAATGTCATTAGGAAGTTTGTTTTTATGTTAATCTAGTGGTAATAATCTGTGCTTAGCTGAGTAATATCTCTTGTTTGAGAGCGGTTAATGACTAAGTTTGGATTTTTGCTTCTTCTTCTTATTTCTTTTTTTAAAGGGATACTGTCTAACTTTTGGCCACTAGGGGGCCAAATCTGTAACTTCTCACAGGTTGCATGGCACTATTGCAAAATTAAACCGTCTATTTTTTTTCTGGGCTCCTCAGACAATGTTCAATCTCATATTTTTATCAGATTAAATACATTTTCAAGAAAAAAATTGCATAAAGCACAGCCCGCTGTGTTTTACAGCATGGCCACATGAGAGATGATCATCTCATGCAAAGTTACGTCTGATTGCATTAAACACTATACTGACCCCAGAAATAAGCCATTATTAATCATATTAATCTGATATTTGGGTCTAAAATTTTAGTTGGGGAGGAAATCACCAAAAAACGCTCTGTGGATTGGAACATTGAACAAAGATTTTCTAATCATTCCGTGTGTCTAATCCCTCTGTTAACTGCTCAAAGGTTTTTCACAATTAAACTGGTTTTTATTCAGGTTTCTGAGCGTACTTACTGATCTAATCTATCTAATCTTGACTCAATTAGTGCAATTAATGTCTTCACTGTTTTTAAAAAGCCTGTCTGTGGTTTCCGGTTGGTTAAAAAGATAGTTAAACTGCCCTTAACAGTGTTTTAATCAATCAGTTACCAGTGTTCATGTGGGAATAATAGTCATATACTTAACATTGTTTTTGAAAAAATACCAGGTTGAGGGATGGTATAAGAAACTATACCACTTTTTTATACTTTTTTTTGCTGTCATTTAAAAATGAAACTATAAAATCTCCAGTTTAAGCTATTTGTTTTTTATTTTGTTTTAAGTTTATACGTCTGGCAACATGAGTTTCATTCTGTAAATATCTTTCTAATAATCCAACATATTTCCTCAGAGGCAGCTTGGTGACATGAAGCAGAATTCCCAGCTGAGGATTCAGCAGAAAGAAAAGGAGGCACAGGAGCTGAGACAAGCCATTTTCTCTCTCACTGTGAGCGCTGATGTCCAGTTTTTTAAATTTAATGTCCAGTCATTGATCCTGAGACACTATTTGTTTTTCAGTAACATTTTAGTTTGTGTGAATCTTTTTAAAGCTGTTGTTGTCGGTCGCTTTGTGTCTCCCTCCAGCGTTCCGCTCGGGCTACGGCCGATGAGAGCGACGCCATCTTTACCGAGCTGATCCGCTCCATAGAGCTGAAACGCTTCGAGGTGAGAGAGCTGATCAAAGCCCAGGAAAAGACGGCTGTCAGTGAGGCCGAGCAGCTGCTGGAGAAGATCCAGAAGGAGGTCGCTGAGCTGAAGAAGAGCGAGGCGGAGGTGGACCAGCTGTCCCACACTGAGGACGCCGTACAGTTCCTGGAGGTAATTCCTCTTAGACTTATTTGGGATTCCTGTGTTTCCCAGGATGTGACTCGGTGACGCTCTTTTAAGTGCCAGTTCTTCTTTGTGTCTGTGTTTTAGAGCTGTCAGTCTCTTTGTGCTCCACCTGCGCCGTCAGCTTCGCCTTCCCTCAGAGCCGAGCCCGGCCTCTCCTTCAGCCCGGTGATGACAGCTGTGTCTGATTTTAAGGGACTCCTGCAGGAAGTGTGCCAGGGGGGGTTTGTCAGCATCTATGAGAGAGGTTGATATACTTTCGATGTGGTTTAAGAAAAAAATCACTTTATCGACTTATTTATAATGTGAGTGCACCATTTTCTTTTGCAGTGCGAGATGTTACAATTGTAGGTCCTCAGAGTCCTGCAGCTGACGCAGACGACATCGGTTCAGCCACACAGATGGAGTCACCAGGAGGTGAGCCTGTTCATGCTCGTCTTAAAGGGATACTGTGTAACTTTTGGCCGCTAGGGGTCATAAACCTGTAATTTCCCCCAAAATGTGAGTATCTTGGGATCTATCATGGATCATGTGACCTGCAGCACTTTGCTCTTCAGCTATAAAACACTGCGGTCTGAGCTTTATGCTACTTTTTCTTTGAAAGTTTGTCAATTTTGAACAAAGTAAGAAGGTAAACATTGTGTCTGAGGAGTCCAGAAAGAGAGAGATTGTTTAATTTTGCAAAAATGTCATGTGGCCAGTGGGAAGTAACAGGTTTAGCCCCCTAGTTGCCAAATGTTAAACAGTATCACTTTTAAAACTGGTTTATAAAAGGTGTTTTATCCATTCAGGCCTGATATTTACACACGTATACCTTTGCCTTATAAGCCTGATGCATAATATAAGAAATTATTATATTTTTAAAAAAGTAAAACATTTGTTAGCTAGATCTAATATAGTTTTTCATTGTTTCCTCAAAGAGGAATGAACTAAATACTATTAAATCACAAAAGAATATAATATATATTATATAATAATATTAATATATTTTTGCTGTATGAATTATTGAGGATAGATAATAAACAGGAAAAAAACAGGGAATTGTACAATGAAGCAGGATTACTGGTTTAGTTGGATGACTTCAGCTCAACTCAAGATTTTCAGTGCCACAGAGCTAGTTCACGTCTTCCTGGGGTGTATCACCATGGCAGCTGATGCGGGAAACTAAACCTGCTCCATGTTTTTAAAGATTTAAAGGAAACTGATGCTTGAACAGCAAGAGTTTCCTCTCTGTGTCTACAGACCAGCTGTGCTGTTGTACTTTCACTGTGAAAGATCTTTTACAAGCGATAACGCAGAAGGAGATGTTTTTATAACATGATTACAGACTTTATGTTTTACAAGTTAAATAATTACACATTTATTGTTTTTTAAGTGTCTGCATGGTCACGTTCATATCCATGTTATAAAATGTTTCAGAAACTAATAAAAACTTCATCCTTTTTTACTGAACATTCAGAACCTGGATGAAAGAAAAGGAGCGTTTGTGCCCTTTATTGAATTGTTTCTGTGATTTTTCTCTGTGTGGTTCAGAGTGAATACTAAACAGCCAGTGATGAATTTAGGGAACAGGACTGTAACTTTCTCACGTACTTTGATGATGCAACTACTTCACATACGTTTACTAAAATAAATCATTGTAAATGTTCTTGTATGACAGAAATACTGATCAGCTTGGACATTCACACAGCTGGAGTTTTTTTTTAGTCATCTGTCCTTGTTGTCTTTGCAGGAGCAGTGTGCTAAAAATGTTTGATCATCTGGGGCCTGCTCCACTAGCTTCATATGAACATGTTCACCTCCAGAGTCAGAAAGCCTGGGCATATTAAGATCTCCTTTTTTTGTTGTTGGATAAGCCAGATAACCAAAGGTTCTGAACTTGCTTCATACTATAATAAAAGAAATAAAACCATAATTTTTTCTAACTTCAGATTAGTTGCATGTAACATGATTATGAATATTAGAAAAGAAGCAAAATTCAACTGGAATTCATCAGAAAAAAATTGAGTCATGAAAAATGAATGAAACAAAACAAGTGAACAATCGGAGTGTGGATTTTTACGTTAATTTCCAGTGTCAACTTACTCCGATTTCATCCTTTTCTTTTTAACTATTTTACTCTTGTACTTCCAAACATTTAACTCACCATCTTGAAGTCACTTCATTTCTTGTGAGTCGTTTCTGTCATGCCTGTGCCTGCACTGCTGTCTGTCAGAAAAAGCAAACTCCAGTTTTTCCTCCTCTTCTCTACATCACAATTCTTTTGTTTCAGAGTATATTTAGCTGTTAACATAGACGTTTAAATCACATATGAACTAAATAATTTTAGATTTCAGGATTTTTTTCATATGTACTGTAGTTTTATGTATTTGTAAATTGTATACATACATACTACAGAGAAGACATTGATCTAGATATAAAACATAATAACTTAAGCACACAACAAAGACAGTACATATAAAGTGTACATGTGTTATAAGCAGTGCAGGTTTTGTGTTAACTGTGTGTGTCATGTTTCACCTGTGTCCTTGTACACATCTAATTTGCACCTTGTTGTCATCCTAATACATCATGTTCCTAGTTTAACCTTGTTATCTTGCAGCAGAAAATACGGGCTCAGCATGTTTGTGTACAGTAGAGTTTGTTGAATCTGCATGATGGCTGCAGATTCGTACTGAAACACTGCACTGTCTCTGTATCTTTGTCATCGCAGCGGCCCCACCTCTTGGTCTGGACCAACCTCCTGTGAGCCCTCTGAACCCCTTCCTTATTCCCGGACCGACCATGCCAACGTTTGCCTTCTCACCGTTTGGTAAATTGAGCAGTAACTACTCTCGCGTATTTAGCTCAGTTAAAATCAGTGAGTCAAACACAAAGACAAGAAATCCTATATAAACGTGGTGCACTAGAAATAAAATATCTCCAAGCCATCGAGGAAACCCAGTCTGCTATGTTCTGTGTTGGAGAACAAAAACCAGAACTTACTGCTGTATGAGGTGGAAATTATGCAAAGCAAGTGATTGTATCTGTTAGCTGAAACTAAGTTTCTTCCTCTGTTGCTGCATGATCCTGTTGATGGATGATTTTACTTTCTTGACATGTAAAATCATGAGGCAATAGATTGTATATAATTAATATATTAGGAACAACATATATTTGTTGTTCTTCTTTATTATAAATGAAACATATTAAGTAAACCAATAAAACATTCAGGATTGTTTATCTCTGAAGCTTGCAAAGCAAATAATATTCATTTTAAAAATAGCATCGTACAACCCTGACACTTAATTCAAAGAGAAATGTTACTTTTGTAATATATATTATTGGTTTTCTGTTATTCAAACATTAACTCGGGCTTGTTAAATAACGGCGGCTGTGTGCCTTGGGGCGCTGCACGATAATAAATCCTCTTATTGTTTACTCAGGTTCCAAACTGTCCTCAGGATCCAGACAGAGGCACCTTCAGCGTCGCCCACATGCCAGGAGGAAATAGACTGAAATCGGACATCAAACCCCTTATTTTCACACCCACACGGGCTCAATTTCACTATATCCTAGTATTCTACTCATGCCAACCTGTACTGAATTTTTAGATACTCAATTTTTTTCCTACGAGCTTAACTGCTATACTTGAATATGTCATTATAAAAGGTAAATGACAATCTGTTTAAGTATTAAGGAGCAAAAGCAGGACTGACCTACATTAAGTTATTTCAGTATTAGCAAGTGCATTATCTTGTAATATAGTAGCAGTTTAGTTTTTATGCTTTTTAGTTATTTTTCTTTTTTAACCAAAACTGAACAGTCATTTTGCTTTGCAGACTTGTGGAATACTCTAACACTATATTAAAAAAGGTAAACAAGCAGAAATTGTCTCGACTTGTGTTTATTTTCACAGCACCAATGCAGCTATCTTTCTGTCGTATGAAGTATCCGGTTATTTTTAAAAGATCAGGGAAACTAATGTGGACTCACCTGATGTGTACTTAAGAGAGGCGCTTTTTTTCACAAAAGGTTGCTCTTTGCACAGCGGACCTGGACGCCTGTTTGCATGTTTGCTGGCTGTGATTGGAGGCTTCAGGGTGCAGCACATGAAACCTGAGAAGTCTTTTTTCACCTATTTTTTTAGTATCAGCTCACCTGTTAGCCACGCCCATCTCTGTCCCTTCCTGTTTCACTCCAGGGTGAGTAAGCAATGGCAGCTGCAACTATTTCTATCGATCAGGACCAGTTTTGTTGTTCGGTGTGCCTGGAGATTTTACGGGACCCCGCAACGATCCCCTGCGGACACAGCTACTGTCTGGACTGCATTGAAGACTACTGGAACGGGGCCAAGCAGAAAGACCAGTACAGCTGCCCTCAGTGCCGGCAGGTGTTCAATCCCAGACCTCTGCTGAGCAGAAACACGGTTCTGGGTGAAGTGGTGGAAAGGTTTCTCAGAAGTGAGCAGGTACAAGCTGCGGCTCAACATTTGGACAAAGCGGAGGAAGTGAAATGTGGTATCTGCAGGGTTAGAAGCAGCCGGGCTGTGAAGTCCTGCCTCGTGTGCTTGGAGTCTTACTGCGTGGCTCACCTCAAAGTTCACGAGGAGCGGTTTCACAGAAAAGCCCACCAGCTGATCCCGGCTTCAGATCGCCTGAGAGAGAAGCTGTGCCCGCAGCACGAGAAGCTGCTGCGGCTCTACTGCCATACCGACCAGCAGTGTGTGTGCTCGCAGTGTGTTAAAGAGAAGCACAAAGGCCACGACACGGTTTCTGTGGTGGATGAGAGAGCGACTCAGCAGGTGAGTCAGAAGGTCAAACAACCATTTGAACTTTGATCATTCAGTTTATGTAACAGATGCGGGCTTCAGCTTTTACATTTGACAGATGCTTTTATCCAAATTCATTTGCAAATGAGGAACAATGTTTGAATGACAGTATAAGTACAGAAGTGCATAAACGGTGCAAGTCCGATTTGTTAGCGTTTAAAGGACATTTCATTTTTTTTTATCAAAACTTATTAGTAACCTCTCTGCTGCTTTTTAGAGAAGAAACCCCCTCATATCATCAGGGCCATCTTATCCTGAGTGCATCATGTGCTGGACCAATGATTGGCGTGGAGGCAGACTCTGGTGTTGACAGAATTTTATGCATTCATGTAAATGTGAAATAAGTCAAACACGAGTTATAAAATACTCACAGGACACTTATTCTCACAAGTGTGTTTGCGTCTCAGGCTTCTTACCAAAAACGATACAGACATCTGAGGAACAAGAAACCCAGTAATCTCAAGTCTGTGTATAAAAGCTGTTGTGTGCCAGTAATTTACTGCGAACATGTAGGAACAGCATTCCTGATCGTGGTAAAACTAAAGAGCAGGCAAATCTCCCATGAACAGAAAGTTCCTGCCGCATCAGCTGGTGGTCTGGCAGCGGTTCCTCATTTTAGTCTGTGCTAAGGTATCCTTCATTCAAATTAACACAGTTTTATACACAGACAAGTCTGTCTTTTTCAGTGATTAAAAAGGTTTTACAAAATTTACATGCAAGACAACTGGACTAAAATTCTGTCTCATCTTTAGTGTTAGTATATTGCTGACAATATACAGTAGATGTAATACCCAAATTGTCTTACTGATGTTCCCTTACAAATTTGTGTTTTGCAGTATATGTGAAATAGGCTGTATTTCCTTTGCTCTTTTACACTGTAAATCACATTCAAACATTAACAGCATTTTTTAAAGTCTACAGTGTTATGTAGTATGAGGAATCCAAGGCTCAAACCAGCAGTTTTCTGATTGGAAAACGACCACTCTTCCACCTCAGCTAGGTCCTGATGACTTATATGATCTGAAGTAAATACTTGAGTAAAGATTCTCCCCCTGGGTGTGTTCACAAAGGTACAGGGAGATCTTGCATTCCTGCTCGAGATAAATAAAATTTCACTAAACTGTTTGCATGTCACACTTTGGAACGGCAAGAGCTCCATACTACACAACACTATGGTGGTGTCAGGTGAAATGACATTTGAAGCCAAATATTTCACAAAAACTTTTTAAGTTTAATGAAATTTTGTCAACTTAATTGTAGTTTTGTTTTTATTGCTTGTCGACACCCAGGAACACCAAAGAAAAAGACCACCCAAAAAATAAATGACAGTTCATTTTGCCAGTGACAATAAAAATTATACTAACTTTCAGCTCTAAGGTCAGCTCTCACCTTTCAGGTCAAAACCAAACTAATCTGACTAAAACCAACACATGGAGCAGAAAAAAATATTCATAATAAAAGTTATCAAATAAAAACACACATGCAGTAAGAAACACTACTGCAGAAGTGATGCCTTTGTTGTTGTATGAAACCAGTATTTAAATTGACGGTTTCCAGTTGATTAACAACAAACAAGGAGTAAACTTTCCTGTTGTGGCTAAACAAAATGAATCAATTCTTTCTAAAGGAGCACCTGCTCTGAGCTCTTGATATTTCAGCCAACCCATCCCCCCAAAATGCTAGTTTCATCTTTACATCTCCAAGCTGCTTCAGATATATCTGACTAAAATGTCTGCATATGTAATGATTACCGTCTGCAGTCCTGCTTTTAAAATCTGCTGTACATAAATAAAATATCAAGGTGACTCATTTCTAATCTGTGGTCTCTGAAGTTTGTGAGGAGGCACAAGACACTGAAATTGTATGTTGTCTGAAATGTAGGATGCATCTTTTTATGGCTCGATTTGAAGGCTTCTGTTGAAATATTGAACAGACGGCTTGGTCCTGCAGTCACATTTCATGCTCAGATGTTAACGTAGCCGATAGACCAAAGACCTTCCAATGTAATCCAATCCTGTGTGAAATTTTTAAAAAAAAAGCTTCCCTGAAAAGCCAACCGTGGAGGAATTACCCGACAGAGCAGCATGAGGCCGCTCCTTATAAAATCCATCTGTTACATTCCCTCAGAAAAGACTCAGAGAAACCTCTCAGAAGTCTGTGCAGAAGTTAAGGGACACGGAGAAGGAACTTAGATACCTCATCAGATTCATCAAGGTGAGTATTACCCCGAAATACGGTGGTTGCTTCACATGTTAAACCAAAATGTGAGTTTTTAGAAAAGCAGATTTAACTTCACCCTCCACAGCATTGCACCGAGGCTGCGGTGGAGGAAAGCGAGAGGATTTTCTCCAAGCTCATCCGATCCATTGAGAAACAAAGCAGTGAAGTGAAGGAGCTGATCAGACTCCAGGAGAGAGCGGCTGTCAGTCAGGCTGAGGAGGTGCTGGAGAAGTTGCAGAGGGAGATGGCCGAGCTCAGGAGGAATGAAGTGGAGCTGGAGCGGCTCTCTCACACCGAGGACCACGTCCACTTCCTCCAGGTGTGTTAGGCGCAGATAGCAGGATCTGGCCTTCAGAAAGCAGACGACCAGAGGAAGGTTAAGTATTGGAGGAGCAGGTGAAAGACAAAGGCTCACAGTCTGATTGTGGAAAAACATCTGTTAGATGCAGCTACATAAAGGGTCAGAGGTTACATCAGATGAAACATCTAAACAAGACTGATGCAACTTCCGTTACTTTGACGTGTTTTAGTTCTGGATAAAATCCTTTGAGCATAATTTAGCATCATCCTAAATCTTCTATAGGTTCACTTTGTTTGCATTCCAATACTGTAATTTAGTTGTTGCACTTTTTTGCAGAAGTGCAGGTCTCTTCATTTCCCTGCGAAGACTGTGGAGATGCCCAATACTGATGCAATGACATACTCTATGTATAAAACCATCGGAGGGGCTCTGGTTGATCTGAAGGACAACCTGAATGATGCACTTCAGAAGGATTTCAACAAACTATCCAGTAAAGGTAAAACTTTGCATCTTAAAGAAAAAAAAAACAATGCACTGTAATCTGTAAATAAGCCATTTCTTTGTGTTTGTAGTCATTTCCCTGAAGGAGAGTCGTAACCTGAGCACTTCAGAAAAGACTAAAGGTATGCGAGTGGCTTTGGGTGCAGATACTTTTTGCTTCAGCTGTGTAAGGGTGTGTTTTGTCTCTAACAGCTAAAGAGGTTGACCTTTCATACAACACAGAACCAAAGTCACGAGCTGATTTCCTCCAATGTGAGTACAATGAACAGACATTCTGCCTCCTTTATGAGAAACCCATGATGATGGTCTCAACATGTCTTCTGTTTAGATCACAGCGATTTAACTCTGGATCCCAACACAGCCAACTCTTACCTGAGCTTCTCTGATGGGTGGAAATCTGTAACGACGCGCTCCGAGTCGCAGCTCTACCCCGACCACCCGGACCGCTTCACCAGCTGGGCCCAGGTGCTGGGTAGAGCTGGGATGGCCGGCCGCTGCTACTGGGAGGTGGAGTGGGCTGGAAGCAAAGGGGTCTCCATCGGCATCTGCTACAAAAACATGAGCAGGAGTGGAGGGGGCAGTGACTGCAAGCTGGGACACAACTCCAAATCCTGGAGCCTGGACTGCTCCAACACAGGCTGCTCATTTCAGCACAAAAAGGAGAGTGTGACCGTCGCTGTGCCCTGCAGTGGCAGAATAGGAGTGTATCTGGATTTCAGGGCTGGGACTCTAGCATATTATAACGTTTCTGATAAAATGGTCCTGATTCACAAAGAAAAGACCACGTTCACCCAGCCACTATATCCAGGTTTCTGGGTGGGGCTAGGATCTACCTTGAAGCTGTGTTAAGGTGTATAACTGGTTCAATAGATGTATTTGCCTTGTAAATAAAATTAATTTCAAAACGAAAGAATCAGACAGAAATTTGTGCTCAATGCTTAACTTTAATAACCGTACAAGCTGGATCAGCAACAATACTTTGGAGAAGGTGAGGCTTAGATCTTGTTGAAGGCAGCAACGTCTACACTCTGGACCTGCAGGAGAAAAAAAATAAAATCAAGTTTCCATTATACTGAACATATTAAGGATCTTGAAATCTTAATGTTTTTAAAACAGTTTTTTTTCTAAAGCTGTTATTATTGAAGTCTTAGCAATTTAAGCAATTCAAGCTTGTAAAAAAAAATCTATTGCAATATTTTGTTAAACAACCATACCCTAGTATAAAAAGCATGGAATAAAAGCTGAAGTCAGGTGGATTTTGTCTCATTGGGTTTTAAAATCTGAGATAACCAATTCAGTTTGCTGCTGTTGGATAACACAGGGAAAATGACAAATGAGGAATAGAAACAGGAGGATACAAAGCCAAGATTTTGATGTGAAAAGAAACTGACTTGAGATATGAGTCAATTTTAAAAATCTAATACAAGTGACAGTGGCGCGCCTCAGATGATGGACTCAAATGAAATCATTACCTTTCTGCTTGCACAGGAGTCTAGACAGCCCCTTCAGCTAAGCCGCCTGCACTTTCCTTCCCACAGCAACATGTACTTGGTAGCTGGAGTCTCCCTACAAGCTACTTGAGAGGCCACAACCCAGTGTGGGAGCGTCTGCAAAGCCTTTGTTCATTGGTTAGACAGGAAGCAGAGAAAACTGCTTCCAACATAAACATCAACCTTTCCAGTATATTTTAAACACCGTCTTTAGAAAACAACGTTGATCGCAGTACAGTTTAAAGCCGTCATTTTCAGAAATATAAAGACTTCAATGTAAAATAGTTGCATTTTAAAAACAGCCAATTCATGCTGTCATCTCAGTGCAACTTCACAGGTGATCAGTTTGAGCCCATCTAAGATGACAAATGACCTAGCCAAGGGGATTGGATTGAAATCAAGATTTGATCCAATCCCCCACCCTGAGCCTGCTAGAGGTGGAAAGGTAAACCAAGAGGAAGGAAAAACCTCCAGCAGAGTCCAGCTCAGGGACTACCTGCCTCGACCGGTTGGGGTGGAGAGGACAGAAAGACCAACAGACATCACAGCTTTTATCCAGGAAAATCTGCTGAGAAAGCCGCAAATGAGATGTTCGCTGATGCTTTCACAGTAAGAACTGGTCCACCTAGTTCCATAGACCCACATTCCCATAGTGTTCTCTCAGCATAGCCAGTGGGTTGGTTACTTTCCAGGTGATTAAACTAAATTAGTCATGGTGACTGTTCACCAACTTCTGACATTTTCCAATTAAAAATCTGAAATCTGTTATTTTTCCTGAAACTCACCAATTTCAACATTTATGCCTGTTAGCGCCTGATTGTTAATTCGATCAACAGTTTGGGAAAATTCAAATTCAGTTTCAGCCTCACCCCCACATTCATGGTTTTCCTCAGCTAAAATCATTTTCTAGTACATTTCTGCTCAGTTTCCTTCCTCAGTCTGCTGACAGGTCAGCAGGTTCTTTTTGGTTTGTTTTAGTCTTTCGGGGTTTCTTGTCCATTAGCATCCAACTCAGAGCTACATTACTGCCAGAGGACAGGAGTGTGCTGAAGAAGGCACAGCTAGCTCTCGTAGAATAAAAAGTCCCTTGTGCTTATCACCAAAATTGATTATTAATTAATTTTGCAATTGTTTTGGACTGCCCACCCTATTACATGATCACTTGGTAGATCACTTACATGATCTGATTTAAAAAAGGTAGAGATATTTCTGGATGTACAGGTTTTCAGTTAGTCATTCTGCACATGGCAACCAGCTGCTGGCTACAGTCTCACTTCATGCATGTAATATCCTGTCTCTGATATAACCCAGCACAAAGTGAAAAAGCAATTAGGGTTTATGCAACTGGATTAGAGACATGCCATCACTTAAATACAGTGGAGGAGAATATACCATGTATAGCTTTAAACAAGAGAAAATTCAGATTGAATAATTAAAGTAACATTAAGCGTTGTGACTTCACAGACAACTGCTTCTGTAGAAAATACCCAACTGGTTAGGAGTTGATTCGGTTCAGAAAGGGAGACAAGAACCAAATATCTTCAGACAATGACATCCAGTGATAACTATAGGAAGTATCTTGGAGCACTGGTGATTTGCAGCTTCACATAAAAATGTTTTGAGACTGAATAGAAAGACAACCTTAAAACTCCTGATGGGAAAGTGACATCTACTACATGCATTTCTATAGCTGCTGCTGTCCAGCAGGGTTCAGATGCTGCATTTTGTTGCAGCCAAGTTTTGCCTTTAGCAACACGACACATGTTAAGAAGCAGATATCAGCCGGCTGGCAGCTCTGAATGAACAGCGTGGCTGATTCAGTAAAGAAATGTGAGAGGACCGTCTCAGATAAAGGAAGGAATAAAAAGAGAAATTGACAGAGAAAGAGAAAATCTGCCAAAGTTACAGAGTGCTTCTTCAAGGGAGCCATGTACTGATTAGACAAACTTAAGGATAAAGGAACTACTGTAGTACATTGGTCACTCAACTGCTGATGAAATCAGTTTCTTGCTGTGCATGTAGCTCAGATTTGTGCCATCTTTGCTTCGGCTAAAATTAAAACAAAACCCTTATCTAAAAAAGTTATGCAAAGTCTCATCATGTTGCCGCAGTTATTCTGACTAGGGCTGTCCCGATCCGATACCAGTATCGGGTATCGGCGCCGATACCAACAAAAAAACACGGATCGGAAAGTATCGGCCTTCATTGAAATATGCCGATACTGTAACCGATACCAGGTGATCAACATTTTCTATCCAGCACTTTTACCTCAGCACCCTGTACGAGATCTCCCTAGTAGATTTTCTACAGGGTTTACTCAGGTTGTCTTTTCTTACACCAGAAATGTGAAACGTGCCGTGTGTTACACAAAGTCTTTAATTTTATTTTA
>JAVQJG010198401.1:0-26587 GCA_036024015.1 Craterocephalus amniculus | reverse complement strand
GTGTGTGTGTGTGTGTGTGTGTGTGTGTGTGTGTGTGTGTGTGTGTGTGTGTGTGTGTGTGTGTCAGTGTGTGTGTGTGTGTTTCACGAGCTATTGTTGGATTTTTGGGTAGATTTTTGTGTTTTTGAAGAGCTCGGTGTGTGGGTGTGTGTGCCCAGACGGCATTTTAACATGGCTAGCCGACTTCTTGCAGCCCACAGTTAAACAGTGACTCACAAATTCCTCTCTCCTTTTCTTTCTCACCAACTTTTTTCACTTCTTCTTTTGCTTCTTTTTTCTTCTTTTTTTTCTTTCTTTTCACTACATTCCCTGGTTCTTTGTCTTTATTTCTCTGCCACGCCACCTCTCTCCTTTCCTCTCTGCAGGTTGGGTGCTGACTATAGCAGACTTTAGGACAGAGGTGTTTTCCTCTCCTGTCCTCCCCCTCTTGCCTCGGCCTGTGCTAGCCCTGAACTCAGTAAGTAGTCTAATGTTCTCATCCCACCACCAGGCTGTTCTTATGCTCTTATATTAGGTTCCCTTTTTACATAATATGTATAAACTGGGCTTATTTCTACAATCACTTTTAAATAAAGGACTCTAGTACAACAAGTATGATGGAGTGCTTGTGAAAGAAGATATCAAAATGAGACAGAAAACCTTGAAGACATCTTTCTGAAATCCCTTAATGTTAGTCTTCATCTGCTAAAAGGTTTTTAACCTTGTTAACATGTTCAGAAGACGTTTCTGTAATCCGTTTATTAGGTAAAATCATTTCTCAATTCTCAAACTGAGGATTTCTGCTTTGAACTTGCAGAGCAGCACCTGCAGTCTCAGACAGGTGAGGTCAGACCAAAGATAGGAGGAAACCGATCCTGACAAGTGGCTGGGTGGGGCTTTTTGCATGTGAAGCCGATGAAATGTGAAGTGAGAGCAAGCTTAAAGAATATTTAGTTCGGGCTAGGTGAAGACAAACCAGCAGAGGGAAGAGAAGCCACTAGAGCAGCGGACTGGGAAGACAACAAGCCACCACTTGGGAAGGCATTAGACTTAGCATCAGCGCTAGCTTGGCTAAGTCTCGACATCACTTCATGTTCTGCTGTCAAATTAGGGGCATAGAGGCTCACAATCTGCCACGGCACACTTTGATTGGAAAAAGCTTTTAAAAGTACAAATCTTAGGGAAACATTTATAAAACTCTGAAAACTGCTGGACTGGCTTTTTAGAGGGATTTTTAAAAAATATGACAAATTGTAGGCTGCTGCACCGACAGAGCATGAAGGAGATCCTTCATTCCTTCAGACATAAAAATTGTTCAGCAGCAGTCAATCATTTTTTTCCTGCACGTATCTCCTCCACTGCTATATTTTTCATATTGAGTTTCTCGCTGTTTGTTTTGACTGCATTCATCTTTATAGTTAGCGAATGTTTTCTAGAAACCAGCTAAATTAGTCTGAATCTATTTCCCTGTGCTTTCCAACTTCTCCCACCTGGGATGTGCGCTAATAAAGTTTTTAACTACTGTAACGTTTCGATTGGCTGCTGTAGCATTTGAATTTACAAGACGATTGAGAAGAAATGAAACGGTAAAGGAGTGATATTTCTTTCAATTTGAATATACAATGCAACTTAAAAGCAACACTTTCCCATTTATGAAAATATAAATAACCATTAAAATGATAGTTTTATGTAAAACGGTACAAAGAACCAGATCATAGCTGCAAGAGTGAAAGTAGCTGAGATAAAGAATACAGATGTTTTTTTAAAACACTATTACAAAAATTATTTCTTTTTTATAAAAGACAGAAAAACATTTAGGAGTATGTAAAACTTTCAGGCTAATCATAGTTGGGAAATCTAAATCCCAAAAGTGTCGTCACACTTTCTGAAAACCAAAATACAAATTTAAGACACATTTGCTGTTATATAATTTGAGAATCCATTAAATGTTGACCAGCCGATTGGTCCAGAAAAGCAAGAAAGCATCAAAGGTAACGAGCTGCACACATACACAAGGAATGTTGTTCCTCCATTAGAAAAAGCCAAATCAAAAGCAATGCCAAACGTTCCTGACTGGAGCTGCTGATTCAGAAGAAGAAGAAGAAAAAAAAAAAAGTTGGACACATGGACACATATGCACACACACCCCCGAGGGCCCCTGGGACTTCAAAGAGCCGTCTACTGTACCTCAGCGACACCTCAACACCAGGTGCCGCAGAGATGAGGAAGGAGGGAGAGAGAGTGGAGAGCTGGTGGCAGAGGGATGGGAACAGCTACGGGGGGAAGATGGAAAAAGAGCAGATAAATAGAGGCTGGGAACTTGTTACAAAAAGTAGAGCAAAGTTAAAAGTAAAAGAGGAAACGAAAGAGATGAGAGACAAGGAAGGTCAAAAGAGGAAAAACAAGAGTGGGAAGTGTGCATTCGGAGGTGAAAACAGGAAAGAAAAGGAAAAATGCCTTAATGGATAGATGGACAGAGAGACAGACAGACGTGGTGGCAGACGAGAGAAACAGACAGGGAGTAGCTGGAGCTGAAGACGGAGGCATGTGGGGGAGGGCACTCACACTCTGCTGCTAATACCAGGGCTGCTTTGTTGTGAAGAACCCCAGTTCCCCTTTTAATGGTGAACTATTCCTTTAATGACAGCAGTAAAACACACTCGCACACATATATAACGCTGTTCCCTGCGTCTCACAGGAAATGTGCTTCAGAGCACAACTTAACAAGTCACAGTTCAACTTTTCCAGCACCCTCACACAGACCTGAGTTCAAATGCAGAAGCGCCTCTTATACTATGAAAAAGTTTCCCCAGTACGCTTTATGCAACAGGAATGTGGGTCTCTGTCTAATTTAGGCAGCTGGGAGTTTTTTAATTAACTTGTTTGCGAGCTGTCAATCATCCAAACAATAAGATCTGCAGATTTAAAGGGAGATGTTTGATCCATTGAGCCTTACTGGCAACGATACACGGAGCCTAAAAAACCTTCATAAATCTTCAATGGTGCACAAATAAACCCATAAATCTGACAGGGCTGGCGCTTTGCTAAACCAGCTGTGATATTTAGCAATACGGGGAAGTTAAGCGAAGAAGGAGAAGCAGCTCTCAGGCTCTCTGTTGTAAATTTTGGCTAATCATGCCGGAGCGTTTGTCAAACTGCAGCTGATGAAGTGGATGTGCTAAAATAAGATGGATTCAGCTTTTATTACTGCCTGTACAGTATAGATCTCCACACTGGAGGCCATTAGCTTACCAGTGCAAAAAATAAAATAAAAAAACGGGGATCGGCTAATGCAGCCTGCAGATTTACAGCAACGTTTTTGGAGTTTTCACATAACGGCTGCATGTGAGAGGCCTCGCCCTGGCATCTCCCTGCAAAGTCACATGACACCTTTATCATGTAGCCGTGGATAAAAATGTAATCATCCAACAGGGAAGAACATGTTGCAAATGAAACCAGCAGAACCACATTTAAAATGTAAAAAGAAATGCAGGAAACTAAACACAGAACCGGGAGAAAATGCAGCTTTTCGTATCATACGAATATGGATGAACTCTTGGACTTGAGTGGAAAAATCAAGTCAAGTTAGTGAAAAAAACTGCTCACCCACTTCCCACCAGTTAACCAGCAGCGTGTGTTTTTAAGTCCAACCATTTTCCGCTTCTTACCTATATTGGAAAAGCTGTAAGAAAAAATTCAGCTTGACCAACTAATGGAAATCATTGAGGCCAAAATGCTTCAATACTGTGACAAATTAGTGTTAGGGTTAGGTCTTGCCTCAGTTGTAACTTCAGCTCTCAAGTCTCACACTGACCGTTTTTATTTTATATCATCTATCCTGCAGAATACAAACACTCTGCATCAGTTGTAACAAACCATTGAATGAAATTGTCCTTAAATGGCATTTTGGAGTTCTTAGAAAATAATTGTGATGTACTCAGGGGTTCACACTATTACCTTGTACTGGGCTGTTCATACAATCATTCAGCTGATTTTCGGTGATTTAGCTGAGGCGTAATTTTTTAAGATCATTCAGGTGTGGAATAAACAAGAAATAAATCAGACTCTTAAAAATCTGAAGAGGGTCATTTCTCTCCTGTTGTATTGTCTTGTTATATCATCTGATGTTAAGCTAAGTGGCTTAAATGAGTTATCAGATGAATCTGTATTTCTATGAAGATGAGCTGTATTGTGGAGGTTGCCTCTGTAAATAACCTTCAACCCCAGGATCAAGAGCAGATCTGTTGGTTTCAACTTTTCCTGCTCCCAAACAGAACAGAGTACAGTTATTATTTGGATACTCCATTTATTACTTGAAGGGGTGTGCAATATTTCCTTCAAAGGAAACCCAGAGAGCAGAAACACAGCCAGGTGGAGCAGGAACTGACTGATGCAGGACTGATTCTCCTTGTGGACAAAAGCCAGATGCCAGCAGCGACTTCCTTTTTCTGTAAGAGCTGTAAATTCATTGATTTGTAACAAAAAAGCAAAGAGGAACAGTTCTTTAGAGGGGCAGACATGGCAGTGTTCAATTTTAAATACTCTGCTGTAGCTTTTTTAAACTAAAGTGGTATTTTTGTTGTCAGTTACGTCATTGTCCGGTGGCACCTGTGTGCTCTGAATCTGCTGCAAAAACTCCGGAGCTTAATTCACTCTCAGCATTTTTTCTATTTTCCGAATACAAATTGCAACTTATATAACAACGGGTGAGTTTGTATTCTCCTCACAGGTTGTTCAGGGAATTCTTTCATAGAAAAAAACAAAGACTTTCAGTATTTCACAACCAGAGGATACAGTGCAGTGCATACAAACGGATAATAAGGGGAGCAAGGTGACCTAATGTGCCAAACATCCACTTTGCTGATGTGTCCTTGAGCAACCGTCTCCCCCAGCAGGTCTAGCTCTGGTGCTCCGGAGCAGAGCCTGACCTCTGACCTCTTTGAGGAGGGTAGCAGACAAAAAGAGATTCTCCCTGTGGGGATTAATAAAGTATCACATTATCATGTGAATGCTGCCGATTGTATCTCCGTCAGGCTACATTTCAGCCCTGCAGATGCTTTCGTACGGATGCTTGATACGACCTTGTCTCCTGTAGAAAAGGTCTGCGGGCTGAAATGTAAAAAGATAGAGAAACAACCAGTCTAAGCTATTCATCTAATGAGTTATTTCAACATGTAACCAAGCTGCAAAATGTAAAAATGTTCAAACGCAACCCCCCCGAAGAAAAAGATGATAAATCTTTTAGCTGCAATGGCGTTAAAATGTGATTTTCCACATTTAATCAGCAGCGCGGCGACGGATCTTTTACACCTCTGTTGCAGTGCTGTTGCACAAGACCAAAGGCCGGCTGAAGCAAAGTTAAGAAACAGCAAACACTGACATTCTGTGTGTTTGTGTGTCTTTTCTTCTGTCCCTGTGGTCAACAATCCCTCTAGCTGGCCTTTATCCCCAAATCCCCATGGACAGAGAGTCAGGAGGGAGAGAATGCTTAAATGCTTTGAATGATGGTGAGGAATGCTAAAAGGAAGAGTTGGTGTGTGTGTGGGAGGGTGTGTGTGTCTGTGTGTGTGTGTGTGTGTGTGTGTGGAGGAGAGGGAGGGGTGGGGGCTCCTGCCTGGTCCAGGATCTGGTATGCGTGACTGAACAAGAGAAAGAAGGGAAAAATAAGGAAAAACCACCAAAACCTGCCTCTCTAACTACAAAAGACTAACAGTGGTTACCGGCCGGCCTGGCAAGTCCTCCGTTAATAAATATATTCATAAATATGAGATTTATATGTGTGTGTGTTGCTTCAAACACACATCCTGATGGAAAGCAGAAGATAGAAAGCACCCCAGCTAACTCTCAGATCAGCATATGTTGCCTCACAGCTCCGCCACATCTGTAATAAACCATTAAATAACATAAATAAATCACAATTAATTAAAAAAAAAACTTTTAAGGGATCAACCCGAGCCACTTTAAAGATTTTCAAAACACCTCTCGGTTTGGTTTAGAGGGACGAAGGCAGACGTGGATGATTAAAACAATCGTCAGGCTGGAACAGTTTGTTATAATAAACGCCGTGGTGATAATTAATTACTCAGCCTCTGCAGCCAAATCAAGACAGCAAGCATCCATTTTGAATCTCCTCATAAATAATAGAACAACAAAAGATCCTTTTTTTCCCCCTCCAGCTCTTGTGAAAAGCACGACTGGACTTATGAGGCAATACACAAACGTGTGGGTGGGTATTAGGGATGAGGCTTTCAAATTAAAGACTGTGTTGTATTAAAAGTTAGATCACAGCTGGACACCTCTGTTATTTAACAATCCTGTTTAAATACACAATAAGGCAGACTGACACCTCCACACAAGTAATCCACACCGCTCTCTTTCGTTCATTATATAAATATCTTTAATTGTTTTAACCGTAAGAATATAAAACAATTTAATTTGGGATTCTGCATTTTTTTCCTTTACAAACACATAATATACAGTACATCTTTATATCAGCAAACACACACAGCTTCTTCAGCAGGACGCACATCTGTATAGTCATTTTCTAGCAGGTCATTGCATTACATTAATGTACACACTGGCGTCAGTGTGCACGCGCACGTGTGTGTGTGTGTTAGAAGGAGGACAGAGATGAGGAAAGAGCGAGAAAGAGACGCATTCAGCTCGTTGTAACCCGAGACGGAGGAGAGAGAAAGAGAAAGAAAAATAATCGATTGCTCCTTATTCAAAGCATGTCTCAAAATGGATGGGGGGGGGTGTTTTTATTCAGAGGGTTGAAGGAAAAGAGACTCCTGCCCTCCTCACTCTGCACCGGCGGGAGCAAACGTGAATGTGTTGGGAAAATAAAAACGAAACCGTGAGACGAACCCTGATTTTCTTACGATTAATAAAGGGTAAGACATAGAAATCACTTCAATTTGAAGTACTCTGATCAGCGTTCACTGACATTTCTCCCCGTCAGCATCCCCATACGACAAATACCTACAGCCTGATAGTCCTATAAGGACGTACAAAGCGTTAAATAACAGAGCGATCGTCGTTCCATGTGCTTCCTCCAGATCTCTGTCATTACAGAAGCTGTATAGGTATTTCTGGCAGGGCTGAGCTAAGCTTGTCTTTCAATTGGTCAAAAAGGCTTTAAAGTTGGACTTCATCTCTTAGAGAACGAAGGAAACGAGGAATTTTGGAGAATTTTTTGCATAAAGCGACGTCCTCTTGCAGCTGTGTGTGAAATTGTTGGCGTTTACGAGGGTAGATTAACAAAGGTAGTTAGACTGTGTACTGGTCTCCTTTCTGGTGGAAGAGGGGAGGGAGGGAGGTGATGGAGGGATGGGGGAGGGGGCAGACACAGTCCCTTTAGGCACATTTTCTCCCAGTCTCTCATTCTCGGCTTTCGTTCTCTCTTTTCTTTTTAAAAAACAGTAAACACCCTTTAAAAATAACCACATACGAGGTAGCCAAATGGTTTTTTTTGTCCTATTTTTTAGGCGTGATGGCTGAAGCGCAGATTAGTCGTCGGATCTAGACTCATTGCAAAAATAAAAAAGTCTCACACTTAAGTTTTACAACCTCTCTTTGCTTTTAAGAATAATAAAAAAATAGGAGTTTGGATGGATGCAGAATTTCCTAGGAAGTGCCAGAAGTGAAGTTTTCTTTGATTCAAAACAAAAGACAAAATGATTTGCTCTAAAGCTATTCCAGTGCGAAGCAGGAAATGAGACCTAAACATGTGTTACCGGGAGTTTTTATGAGCTCTTAACAAAAGTTTGAATTGCTTTCTATTAGGTGGAATATTAAATCATAGCTAAACACTCAATATAAATCCTGCAAGTCCAACGGAGGGAGGGAGGGAGGAGAAACTCAACCAAACACTCAAACAGAACAGGCTCACCTTACACAGGAGGGAGCATTTTTCCTCCTTTTTAAATAAGAAAAGAAAACTCTCTGCCCATTCACCCCCACTCCTCCTGCTCCTTGTGTTCCCTCTCCATCCAAAAAAAGAAAACTAACACACACACACACACGCCACACCACTCATTCGCAAAACAAACATCTCCAATCACCTCACTTTCTCACTCTCTGTCATCTGCCAGAGTCCCAGGTTCAACACTTTAAGGCAGGGGAGCTGGGTGATCCTCTCCAGCCCCCTCTTGGTGATCTTGGTACATCCATACAGGTCGATGCCCACCAGCTGGGTCAGGTGGTCCGCTATAAGCTCCAGCCCTTTGTCCGTGATGCGCACGCACTGTCCAATGTTCAGGGTCCTGAGCTCGTGCATCTGCCTCACCATCCGGTTGATCCCGTCGTCGGAGATGTGGCAGGAGCACAGGGACAGGGACTTGAGCTGGTACAGCCCCTGAGCGATGTACGCCAGGGTCTGGTCCCCGATCTTGTCGCAGAAGGACACGTCGAGCCCGGAGAGCCGCAGGGTGCCCATGGCGAGGTGCATGGTGCCCGTGTCGCTGATGTTGTCACAGGAGCGCAGGTTGAGGCTCCACAGGGAGGCCATGTGGGAGAGGTGGATCATGCCGGCGTCCGAGATCCCCCCGCAGAAGCTCAGGTTCAGCACCCGCAGCTTGGTCAGCCCCTTGGAGATGTGTTTGAGTGACAGGTCTGTGAGTTTCTGACAGTCTTGCAGGGTCAGGTACTCCAGGTTCAGGCAGCCCTCCGCCGCGCTCCGGGTCATGCCGGCCAAATGTCCGATCCCCACATCCGAGACGTGCCTGCAGGACCTCAGGTTGAGGCTCTTGAGTCTGTGGAGGCCCCAGGCTATTAGCAGAAGTCCAGTGTTGGTGATGTTGCTGCAGCCGCCCAGCTCCAGCACCTCCAGGTTCTTCAGGTACTGGGCGATCCGGCCCAGGCTGGAGTCCGTGATCTGCTTGCACAGACTCAGGTTCAAAACCCGAAGTGACGGGATCTCCTGCACGAACGCATGCCCCAGCCCGTTATCTGTCAGGTTGTAGCAGCCGGACAGATTGAGAGACTCGATGTTAGGCATTCCCTGGATGACATAGCTGAGGCTGCGGCGCAGCGACAGGATCTGGACCCTCCGGATGCCCCTGGCCTGGAGGCTGGGAAACAAGGAAGGATTTGCCCGGCGGAGGTGCAGCTTGGCCTCCACCCCCCTCCACACCGACTTGTGGTAGGATGCATCCCTCCAAGCGATACACACTTGGGCTACCCTGCCTTTGTCCCTCACGTCCAGATATCTGAAAATCATGGCCAAAATTTCCGGGAAGAGGCACGAAATGTGCGTCTCCATTGTTTTTCAAAACCCAGGCATATAAGAATCAATACTCCACACCACCAGTGCTTAAAAAAGGGAGAAAGGGGGGAAAGGGGAACCCTCTCCAACACCCACTTCTGCTTCAATCACGCAAAAGTACCAACAGCCCCAGTTATCCACAGAAGTACAAAAAAAAGGAAAAAGAAACAGTACTTGAGCGTTTCTCTCTTTTTCTCACTGAACTGTGCAAAATCGATCCAACTCTCTTCAGTGCCACGTGATCTGGTCTGGTTGCGCAGCAGGATTCAAATGTATTAAAAAAGAAAAAAAACTGAGGGAAAAAAGAGTTTATTCCTGCCTCAACCCCTCTATCCGCCAAAAAGAGGAGGAGAGGGGGCCAAAGGAAGAAGGAGGAGGAGGAGAGGAGGAAAAAGCGTCAATCCTTCCCCCTCTCTCCCTCTCTCAGACGACGCTTCCTTGTATTATACCCACAAAAAGCCTTCCTCTCGCGGCCGAGCGGGGATCCAGACGGTCGTACATTTCAGAATGAGAAAGTAGAAACAAAACCGACACTCGTAGCGCTGCCTATTATAAAACCTGCTCCATGACAGAAAAGCTTTAGAGACTGAGTTCGACTGGCTTTGTAGGCAGAGTGAGAGGCAGAGAGGGGCGTCCTGGGCTCAAAGCCTTTGTCTGCTCTTTTCAAACCGACTTGGCAGGAGCCCCGGCACTGTGGCTGTACGGAAGGGGTGGCGCGAAGTGATAAGATTAAAATATGTGGGTTTAAAACAACACACTTGATAATTAACTTTAATATGTTTGATTTAATATAGTTTTAGTATAGCTAAATTTGAATTAGAGTGTTTAATAAGTGACGCGGAGGGAAATAAACTCGTCCTTTCGTCGGCGCACCCCTACCCCCTCTGTGTCACGTTGATGGTTCGTCCCGCCTCAGCTGGAACGGTGCGAACAGTTTCCCTTGGAAACCAACTTCTTACAATTCAGTTCACTTTGGGCTTTAACCCTTTGAGCGGACCACACAGGAAACACGGAGATGCCAAGTGGAAAATCCCTCTCCGGTCCGCTTACTTACCCGAACAAGAAGTTTTTATTTTCCGCGATATCCCTCTTGTTATTGCGGTGGTAGCAACGCAAGTAGAGCGCTTTCAAAACGGACCTGAAACCCACACCGGTGCTCTTTGTCTCTGTACTACACTGCTAGCTCTTCTCTTATTCCCCCTCACTTTATAGCAAAACCAGAAATATTTACACATCCAGGCACCAGAAGTCCACATTGAGTGAAACTGAATTAACTAACTATTGCTGATATGAAAAATAAAGCACAGCTTGTATAATAATACATGTGTGAAATCTCTTTTTAAATTACCTACAACATGCTTTATTAGTGTGGTATTTAGCAGGCTTTTTCCAAAGTCTGAAGACCAGATCACAAATTTGTGTCAGTATTCCTCACTCCACACACACTTTCATACACTGTAAAAGCTATCTATTTTGAGACAAGGTCATAAAATCTGGTAAAATGTAAAAAAGATTACAAAATTATCAAGAAGCCATCTTCTCCAGCCTCTTTTATGAAAGACTGACGTATTATCAGCTGATGGCAGTGAGAATATAATCAAATACTGGAAGTGAAAGTTAGGAAGAGGAAGGTTCTTTTTTTTTATCATAATATTTCAAAATCTTTATTGTCATGAACCTGGTAGATGCAAATAAGCTCATCAAGTTAATATTTATTTTTCTGTGTGCATGTTTGCATGTTACAACATATGTCTATGCACGTATTCCCATGTTAACACAGTTTTTTTTACATTTCTTCCATGCATGTGTGATAGAGGTGCTATGCAAGTTTGCCTCTTACCTGGGGAGTGTTAGAGCGAGAAAAGAAACAGGAAGAGCCGATGAGAAAGAGAGTGCAATATGAGAGAGGCAACAGCGATCAGGTGAGGATAAAGGAGAGCGAGAGGAGCTTCAGAAACAGCCGTCTTTACATGGAAAAGGGCAGCCATGCGCATCTGACAGCAACTCTCCTGCCTTCCACTTCTCCCCCTGATCCTCTCTTTTCCTCTCAATGCAAAGCCCGTGTGTTTGCTGACTATTTTAAAACAACCAGTTTTCCAAAAGAAAAAGATGAGCCGCTGGGAAAAAAGGGTCAATCAGAAAGAAATGACCGTGTAGCAAATCAAAAGTTTGAATTATATGCAGACAAAATATTGTTTCAGCAAATACTTCTTTTAAAAAGAAAAGTTGTGACGTTGCAAAACCACTTGAATAAATCTTATATTACAGGTGAAGCTGCAGGTCAGCGACATGATAAAAAACGAAGCATCTCAACAAGGATCGTGTTATTGGAAATAAAGATGTGGAAGGCCTCAACATTGTTGATGCAAGGATTTCCTCTTTAATCTAAATCTAAGGATCTAATATAAGGACAGACAAGATCTAAAACCTACTACTACTACATATAGTTGTGATTTTTGGTGCAGTTTTAGGTTAAAAACTGGCACTCCTTCAAGTGGAAACCATTACACAGCATAATGAAAATCTCAATTCTTATGTTCTGTTAAAATGTTGCTGCATCCAAGCATGAAAACTGTTCACACACGAAAAAAAAAAATTCTTCCTTTTCTTTTCCTAAGGAAGTATAGATCTGTCCTGTGGTTGAGGTTATCAAAATGTATATTTATTTTTGGAAATTATGCGCCTGGAGAAGAACAGTCAAGTTTTTGGTCATGAGGACATTCAGAGACATTTACTATTGTTTATATTGCAGAACGTTAAATACAAGCCGCCATCCACATGATGCATTTTGCAGAGAAAGTCTTTGTAATTCACCAAGACCATGACACAACGTATTCTGCATGTCACAAAAAGGCAACAACTAGTTTCCTCTGATTAAAGGTGAGGAGTAAAGCAGATGTAATACAGTTCCAGATTTTCTTTTCTTTTTTTTTAAGTGCTACTGGTTTGAAATCTGAAATAGCCATTTATAATAATAACAATCATCTTCAACATGTAATACATTGTCTTTTTAGTTTTTATATTTTCATAAATTACCCTAAAGCTCAGCTGGCGTTACGTTTGGTTTCAAGCAGATTGAGCTGATGAAAAAAAGGAAAAGAAATTAAACAAATATCTTCCACAGAGCTGGTTTTATATCAACAAATTTCTCATTTCCACACTTGTTTTTCTTCTTCCATGTCATTTCGCACAAATGGATTTGATGATAGCACTTCACTCCTATTTTTATTCCCTTAAAAACAAATGATTTACCTGCAATCATTAGCATATATACTTAAATTCAATCGGTTTTAGTGGCTAAAAAGCTGTAATTAAAAGACTCGCATTCTGCTCTCACTTGGGTTTAAAAAATCTACTTTATATTAAAATGAAGGTACTTAAGTGGAGCTCTAACAGCCTGTTACTAAGCCCATGCAGCCTATTTTTAATCTATTTAAGCTATTTTGATGCCAGCCTATTAATAGTCTCTAAATGGTTCAGATTCAGAGAAACAATCTGTGCACAGATTCAAATATTATCATTATAACAAATTTCCAGCGTTTACAGCCCAATTTAATCAAATCTGACTAAAATAAGTGCTCATAAACGCCAAGCATCCAGGATGTCTTGCTCTTCTTTTTACATATATGCTGTACCAAGGGCAAAAACAAAGCAGTTAACTGCACTGTCCCCCGTGGCTGCCAACACCTACGTCCTTGGTATTCAGGCGCAGAGTGCGTCATGCATTTTCAAAATAGCACTCCTGACATGAATACCAAGCTTTATAATGATAGTGCAAACACCTTGAGTTATAAACAGGGTGGGGAGTTAACACCAGCTCCGAGCAAAATGCGGCTAAATGGTGGTCAGGGCTGGTCTGCAGGACGAGCCCGGCGAGATTAAAAAGAGAAAACTCATCAGGTCAGAAGCTGTAACGTGTTTCACCTGACAGGAATGAGCTGCCGAAGGTAACAGGATGTTGGCTGCAAAAATGTAAGTTTTCAAGGTAGGGCTGGGCAATATTGAGATTTTGAGATATATCGAGACTTTGTCACATGAAATATAGAATAAGGGAATATGATTTATATTGAGTTAGCTTGTTTTGAGTTAAAAGTGTCTCTTTTTTAGCATTTTGCACAACTGCATCTTTGTCATTGTCATTGAAAAGTATTTTTAATTATTTTAATACACATATTTTAATTTCAATCATTTATTTTAATTCACAGCCGCTTCTGATCCTTACATGTAATAAAAGTGCATTTTGCACTCAAGGCCGTAAATTTGAACCATTTCTTTGTTTACTTGACCAAAAATATTTATATTGAGATACATATTGTATGTCATGAAAAATGATCAAGATATGAAAATTGGTTCATGTCGCCCAGTCCCACTCCAAGGTTGAAGTTAAAATCCCGACCCTGTGGCCTTAAAAGGACTTTTTGCAACTTGAAAGTGATTATTTTGCTTGACTGACCTGTTCTGATGAAAAAGCGGACATTTCCTCCTCCATCGGGTCTCCCTATACCAGAAACCGTGCTTGCAGTTTTGCCCATTGACGCTCGCGTTCGTTTGCTCTGAAAGTCTTGCGATACACGAGACTACCGCTATACGGCAGGCCGTAAATCCATTTGGACAGACAAGCATATTTAATCTGTGATTAGTTTTTACTTTTAAACTGCTTTGATAACTAATATTATTGCATGCCTTTGAAGCCATGGTGACTCGCCGTCGCCTGTTCAAAACAAACCATAAGTTGCCTCTGTTTACAACATTCTTCTTCATCTGTCACCTATTTTGGCTATGGAGCTCCCCCTACAGCTTTGGGGTGCGCACTGCATGGTAAACAATCCCAGAGTTACACAGATCTGCTTTAAATTAACCAGCCACATTGGAGTTGTACACAGCCCTATCAGCAAACTTTCTATAACAAGAAAAGTGTCTTCATGTGCTCTTTCTGCTGGTAGGTTTTGCTATTTTGTACCTGTGCAGCACAACTGTCACCGATAACAGATCAGAGAGAGGATGAGGGAAAAACAAAAGGAAAGAAATACTTCAGGAAAGAGGACATAAAGAGGAGAGGGGAGGCAGCAGTAGCAGTAGCAAAGCCTCCCTCTGCATGACCAGCCGGTGTGAGTCTGTGTGCGCGTGTGTGTAGTTTCAGAGCGTGCAGTTCTTGCTGTTTTTCTGGCTCCCGATGTCTGCCTCATATCACAGCTGTGGGTGAATGCGTGTGTGTGTGTTTGCACTGCTGTGGTGTGTCATAGCCCTCTCAGAAAACCCGCTGGGCCCGAGCTAGCACTCACACTGAGAGAGAGAGAGGGAGAGAGAGAGGGAGAGGGAGAGAGAGAGAGAGAGGGAGAGAGAGAGAGAAGGTGATGGGTGGATGAAGTGAGGGAACGGGTCAGAGGAAGAGGGAAGAAGAGACTGCATCAGTGAGTTAAATGGAGGTTTTTCAGAAATAGGTTATAGAGGGAAAGAAGAGAAGGAAGAGCACGATGGCAGGTGTGTGTGTGTAAGTGTGTGTTTGTGTGTAAATGTGTGAGACCTCCAGAAAGTGTCGAACACCATCTTCTAATTTCTCGTGCACATGCTTGTGAAACTTTTACGCGTCTGCGTTTGATGATTCATTGGAGGGCTCTAACCGGATAATTGCTCGCCTCAACAACATGCTTCATCTGCACCGCAGCGATCGCCGGTTGCCAAGGTTACACGGTCATGTGTCAGCGCGTCCTCCCGCAGGTTGACACCTTCCTGAATGGATTTTACTGCGAATGCGTGGATTCTCTTTCTCTCTGCTTCAAATGAAACATGAAGTGTGCGTGGACACAAAGGGGGATAAAAGAGGCAGCAGCGGAAGCGATGACCTGCGTGCCCCGGGTTTGCCCCCGCACACGCCTGCTCACTGTACGCACTGAATCTTTAATGCTCCCCCAGGTGTTTCCTTGCTCCAGCGGGGCTTCACCTATTACGCATTGAAACATTGTCTGTGTACATCAGCTCCTCACGTGTTATTTATTGCTGAGTAGAGGCAGCTATCGTTGTAAAAGGGGTTTATCAGGGTTGCAGCTTTGTAGTCATTTATGTTGTTTTAAATACTTTTGATTTTGCCTAAATTGGATCAAATTTGTGTAATACTTAATAGTAAGTAGGAAGAGCTATACCTGTGATCAGAACCCGGAAGTTACAGAAGTTAACTCTATTGGCAGAGAAATAGCCTCACGCCAAAGCTACAAATTAGCCGCTTTCGCTAACTAAAATGTCCTGGACATATGCGCAATCAATGAGTCGTTCATTTTTATGTACTTACACCTTTTACCACATAATATACCGTGTATAAAAAACACTTTTCTTAGAAAGATTAAAATAACATCAGGTATAGCTCCTTTAATGTAGAATTAAGACATAGTAATAGAGCATGTTGTAGGATTTACCCTGGCAACATTTAAAGGGACTTAAGGCATGATTTGTGAGAAAGTACACATGCATTTCCAGTTTATTCAGTGCTAATGGGTCGTGAAGCATAAAAAACCCAAAATAACCTTTCTGCTGCCTTGAACAGGCTGTGTGCTGCATAATGTGCTGCAGTTCGGTGTCCGAATTTCCCGCACAGTCGTGGGGATACGACGTAAATTGGCGCTGTATGCGCGTTGCCGACAGCTGTTGAACAGGAAGAACATGGCCATCATGTACTCGGATTCAAACACTGAAGGGATTCTCCACGAAGAAAAAGAATATATCAGCGGCATCTCATGAGTCAAAAAAAAGACCCAACAGTCTGTAAAGTGTTTGTGCGCGCTCCCATGCCTCTTGCTGGTGGCTGCAGTTACACACAGCGCCTGTCACGGCACCACCGGGTCAGATTTCGTAAAGTCGCCTTAAGTTATAAAGAATTGAAATTGGAGCTTAAAATATGTTATCAATATTATGGATTTAGCAAAACCATGATGTTTACCTAAACCTAACCATGGAATAAGATGATTGGAAAATTTAAATCTGGTTCTCAGCAACTCCACCTGTGACTAAGGACGATTTCCAAAAGACTGGGAAAGTTTCACAAGCTGTTTCTCCAAGGAAAGAACAAACTGCAGCTAATTAAGTTAACTAGCAACATCAGTAATGTGAGAGGGTTTATAAAAAAATAAAGATGGACAGAGTAGCTAAAAGCAAAAAACAAACAAACTGCAAATTGTGGAGCAATTCAGAGTTACAGGACAACATTTGTCAGCATAAGATTGTAAAGACTGAGGTTTCCTTCTGCTACAATAACATCCACACAAGACTCAGAGAATCTGGAAACATCACTCTGCAAAGGGGACACAGCAAAAAATCAATAATGGATGCCCAGGATCATCAGGCCCTCCGGCGGCCATGATTGTGTCATGCATGGGCTCAGGAACATCCAGAAATCACTTTCTATGAATACAGCTCACCGTACCATCAACACATGCAGGTTAAAGCTCTGTCATGCAAAGAGGAATCCGTACGGAAACATGTCCTCCAGGCCAAAGAGGAAACCTGTTCGCAGGTCAGATTTATCAAAATGTGAAATCATGGTCATCCCGCGCTCAGTTCCAAAGGCTTCATCTCTGCTGGGATGTGGAGCCATTATCCCTACGGTGCATCTGGAAAGGAGCCATCAATGCTGAAAGGAATATACAGGGTGTAGTTCAACATGTGCTCTACAGTCTTTGAGCCTGACACTGCATTTGTTACAGCTGCATGGCTTCGTTGCTGAAGAATCCAGGACCTGAATTTCTAGACCTTTCACCAAATGACGACATTTGGCGTATCGTTAAACTCTCAATAAAAGATAGGAGACTGAGAGCTATTGAGCAGCTGCAGTAGAGATTTGAACGGGACAGGATTCATCTAAAATGGACCAATTAGGAGGGTTTATAGTGTAGCAGTTAAAATGAACCAGCTTTTTATTTACATACACATTGCTCCCATCCGTGCTAATTATCACAATCTCTCACTTTCAACATTTGATCCACTTTTTCTGCTTTATCACTGAAATAAATGGCACATTAACAGGCTTGCAAATAACTTGATTAATCTGAATCAGGTGTGCTGGAATAGAAAAAAACAGTAAAACATGCACGGTGGAGGTGAGGACCAGGACTAAGAAACTGCAAATCACTGCATTCTGATTTTATTCAGAGTTCACAGTGTCCCGACTTTTCTGGAATCAGGTTTGTGGTACAAATGGAGCTACACAGATGGATCCTTTCGATGTCTATGTTTATGCAGGCCTAGACATCTGATGGTTGCTGTCTTTTAATAGTTTATTTACATACAGCTTTAATTAATGGGTCAAACTTTCTTTTTTAAAATCTTTATTATTTTTAAGTGGAGCCCAGTGAGTTTTCCTGGTTGATTTTAGTTACAGAATCTGCTGGAAAAAATATATTGTTGTCCCATCATGACAGTTTTTGCTTATTCATATACACATAGCGGCTCATTAAACCCACTTACTGAGATCAATCTGAAAGCAAAACTGAATCTAAAAACTCAATGACACAAGAAAGGACACAAATCCTGTGTGAAAGCGCCGTTCTCTAAGCGTACACACATCCAATCACATCATGTGGACTTTGGGACTTTTTCTGTTTGCAAAGAGAGATTAATTGGAGCGTCACATGACACGGGAAGAAAACAACATGCAGGCGTTAGTACGTGTACAGTATACAGTGGTATACATCGCGCTGTGAACCAGTTTAGCATCTGAGTGAAACCCATCAGGAGCCTTATTGTGTTTTATTGTGGTCTTATCATTGAAATTGGAATTTAAAGCTAAACTTTTGCAGAAAATTTGGGGTGAGAGAGGAGGCAAGTTAAGTTAGAGTCTAACTGAAACATGCAGTGACCACCATGTCGGAGTACCAGCAGCACCAAAGGATGCCTCAACATGGCAGAGATACAGCTGCCTCGTAAAGTTACGAGACAATGTGATAAGAAGTTAGAGGATTTAAGAGGTCATTGCTTTGTTTTATATTCTTATCTTCATAAGCTCTCAAAAGGCTTCATTTACCAACCATCTGTTTTTTTTTTTCTTATTTGTGTTCAATCAGAGCAATAGGTTTTAAAAAAAATTTGTTCACAGTCTTCAGCATGTGGAGAGGAGTGGGAATGACGACTCCCTGCAGTCGGCAGAAAAGACCTGAGGCACATCAGGCACAGTTGGCCATTAAAATGTAGCGGTGGGAATGTTAAGGGAAGAGATGTTGGATTCAAGGAGGTTATGGCCTAAAGATGCACGTCTCTTTTTCATCCCCCTCCATCCATCCTTCTTTCTTTCTCTTTGTTCCCTTTTTGCTCACTTTTTCCTGCTTCTCTCTTACTGCTGGGCTCCTGTCTCGCCAAAGTGCCTCAAAGGCTGCATTTGTGCATACATACATGTGTGTATGCGGGTTTGTGTGGGTTCAGCACTGCAGCCATCCTCCCATTTTTGCACCACACAGGCTGCTGAGGTGTGTGTGTGTGTGTGTGTATGTGTGTGCCCTCAACAATGCTTCCCATTTCTGCCAGCTCTGCAGTCTGACATAGGAGATTTTTCAGCCCTGTGCTCTCTCTCTCCCTCAGTACTCAGCATTTTGGCATTTTCTCAATGCACTCTGTCATCTGTTGGCATGAAAAGGCTGCATATTGTTGTGTGTGTTGTGTTTGTGTGTTTGCTTGTCTGGCTGGAATTTACTCAATCTGCCTGTCTGTGTTTGTGCAGAGAGCCATGAAGGTGGTAAACAGCTAATTTTCAGTCACAGAAATTAAACCAGGCAGGTCTCCGACATGGCAGTAGCGTAGATTTAGTTTCATACAAGTGTTAGGGTAGATTTTCTTCTAAGACAACTCATAATTTGAGGATTTAACCAGTATTGGTTAAATAGTTTCTCACTTTTCATTTCGCTCTTGTAATTTTCAAACCTGAAACAGGAGAGAATATAAAAGTTTGACAGAATGTCTTCCAGTTGTTTTGTGCATTTACAAGCTTGGAAAATGCCACACAGGCGGTTAAAAGACTTTTTTTTTAAAAGAAAAAAAATGGGCTCAGTCAGTAAAACCAAGACAAATCTGACGCTAAATGCATTTTGAGCTTTTAGTTTGAGATTTCTCTCAGAAGAACCAATTTTTAAAAAAATCATTAAAAACATAAAACACAGAGGTGCTGCCAAAGACATGTTTAACTCTTCAGCTACACATCAAAATGATCTGATAATAAAATATATTTAAATCCAGATTTAGGATATGCTTGTGAATTATGCTGTGATACTTTGTAGTTATTGTTGTGCTCAGAAAACTGTGGGAATTGTGTATGTGGACACAAATAGATTCAATTTACATGCCTATTTACATTTTGCTGCATTTAAATACATGTGCAGACACCCGTCTACTGCTAGTCTAATTAAATCTTGCTGTAAAATTAGCTTTAATTAAAATCTACAGGTTTAATTATCGCCATTAAATCCAGTTTGTGTGCATTTATGTTCTTTCTGGGAGTACAACAAGTAAATATAACGGATGAGAGATAAATAAAAGACCTTTAGCTTTGTGTTCAGGTCTAACAAATCACTGAGTCAGTGCATTATTGTAGGTCTCATTAGATAAAGTGGGGAAGTTGTAACACCGGCTAACCATGCAGACATTGAGGTGTAGATTATAACAGCATTTTGTAGGAAAGTTGGCAAAGAGCAAACGAAAGACGCATAATTGTTTAAAAAATTCAGCAGCAGAGTAGAAATACGAGAATAGAACATGAAAAAAATAACAAAACAAAACAAACAATACAAAAGCAAACTTTACAGAAGACGGTAAAACATCTAAAACAACAAAGAAATTACAACTAAATATAAAACAGTAACGGTGAAAAGCACACATTACAACTCCAACAAAACAAAACAGCACCAGGAAGTTAATGATAGTTTATGCTGCGTCCTATTAAGTATCTTCTAAGGGATTTGTAGGCCAGAAGGATCAATTCAGAGATGAGCTGTAAATCAGGCCAGATCAGCTGAGACTTGCACTGTTGAACATGTGTGTCTTTTCTTAAGTTTGTATGTGCAGATCTCTTAGTGCAGCTACCGCTGGGATATTTGAGCTTGTGTGTCTCCAGAGGGCGAAGAAGTTGTTCCCTCATATGTTTCCAAGAATCATGTGTAAAAGAGTGAATGGAGAGTAAGGTGTGTGCGTCTGTTGGCATTTGTCTTTGCATGACAACTTTCACACACATATCTTTGTGTGCATGTAAAATGTTAAGTGTGTGTGCTAATTTCTCCAGGGAAGGGATCGGGGGACTGATACAGTTTAAAGCGTAGGGGTATGGGGAAATCAGCGGATGTGACCCAGTGGCAGCGACTTCTCCCTGGGCTTCGTAAACAGGGATTTAGCCTCTCAGTGGGTTCCAGTTCGTTGCCAAACAAGGCCAACAAGTGCTTTCTCAGTTGCACCATTTCCTCTGAGACGTCAAACATTGCTGGTCTGGGTGATTTATTACTGTTTATTTCAGGAACTTAACATTGATGCCGCTCAGTTGGACAGAAATTGGGTTTGAGATTAAAGATCTATTTTGCAAAAGCATCTTGGCCGACATGTTATGAAGATCCACCAGTGGAGAAGTTCTCTTTTCTTTTTAAATGTTTATTTGTTTTAGTCTTTCTTGTGAAAGTGGTTGTTTTCGGCTCTAATTAGCTTCTTTTGTTTCATGCACACTTTTTGCCCATAAGAGTTAGTTTGACTGCTTTTGGTTGATGCTGGTTCAAAAGTTGAGATTGAACCTAAAAAAATCGATGTGATTGTTGCGGTTTCAGAGGCAGTCTATTCCCAAAGTGGCTTATAAATATAATCTCTCAAGTCTTGGGTTCCCCAAGGCCCTCATATGGTAGGATATGTTCACAACACGTCCCACTGGAGGTGTCTGGAGAGAGTTGTGACAAAAATGCCTAAATGGCCTCAACACAATGACCCAACTCTTCCCCCTATCCATAAGGACAACTTTCATTCAAAGCTTGATCACCATTATTTGCAATTTAATTTTAAATAAATCATGATTAGATGTGAGGGTTGGAAGTTTTGCCTTACAGCTCTTTACCATGACAATAGCTGCTGCCACAGTTTGCTTACCAAACCTGGAAATCCTCAGGCCTTGAAATGTGGAACATAAAGGTTATAAAGAGAATTATTAAGAAAGGACAATCTGATCGAGTTCATTCGATCACCAGAATGAAGTCAGACTTCCTGCCAGGTATGCAAAAGCAAGCTGTGGCACGGGGCCGGATAAACTGTGACACTCCATACTACCCAAGCACCTCCAGAACATCTCAAGGGACAGGCTTGCAATCTTCTCAGAGCGCACAGAACACATGAAGGCTCATTAGGTAATCTCTAGTAACAGACTTGCCCATCACTGGCGTCAGATTTTACTTGGTAATTTTCTTTATTGAGGTGTTTGCTTTCTTCAGCTGAAAATAGAAAATCATCCGATAAATCAATGTTGCAAACAGGTCGGAACGTCCTGAGCTTTTTTTCCAGCTATTTTTCCAACTATCAGTGCTTATTTTATCTTATTTACCTATCTGTGGAATACTGTTTGCTTCACTTCTATCTTCAATAATTGAATGTGGTTGTTTTGCAGAAAATGCACAGGTAATGGGTGACGCCCAGCTGTTTTTCTTTTTGTCTGGTTGTTGTGCTTTTTTGGTGCACGGACATAAACTGACACAGTATTAATTCCTGCTGTGCAGCTGTCCATATCGCTGTTTGTGTCCTGCTTTCTGATTGCATTATAGATGTGCATCCTGTTTTGCTCTTTCTTTACATGTTTTCTTGCTGTTTGTTTTGTTTGTTTTGGGGTTTTTTTGTTTTCAGTTCTTTTTTCAGGAATAATCTGCAACATTCAGGTCCTTCTGATACTTTTTGGTTATTGTTTGTTGTTCTCCTTTCCACCTTTCGCTACCACCTCCCTAGAATTTCTTGTCCGCTTTCTTTTTAAATTAAATTTAAATTATTTGGTCTTCTTCAATCATTGAGCCTGTCATGTCTTGCATTTTGGGTTCTCTTTCCTGAATTCAAGAAGCAAGGAAATTCGAAAATTCATGATAACAACAGAAGTCTGTAGGAAAAAAACCAGTGATATTTGTAAAACATAAAGTTAATTACCATGCCAACTAAGTCAAAACTAACAGGGATTTATGTTGATGCCACCACTGGAGCTTCAATACAAATGACATATTTACATCTTCAGTACTCGACCCCAGTTTTGTGTAGCTCACACAGTGACGGGAAAAACTGTTAACATTCAAGTTAAAAAGCATTTTCTTGCTGCCACCTGAGGAAGAATTAGATAACGTGTGAATGTGAAAAGCATACTCGGCTTTGGATGCTAAATGTCAGTAGTTTAGCTGTTTAGCAGTAGTTTAACTTTTTTATTAAAAGAAAAATGTCAAACTTTAAAAACCCCAAATTGGAAGAATCTGAGAAACAGCTTGTACCAAATTGTGACATTTTGTTCCATTTTGGAGACGCCGCCGTAACTGTCTGAACTAAAACATCTCTAATTTTCTTCTGCTTCAGTTTATCAGAGCTGGCCTTTGCAGAGATAATGTTCTCATATTGTACTGCCCAGATAGCAAACAGCGTTTGGCCCAGATTTGGCCTTGACTTCCAGATGTAGACTAAATGTGGGCGCCGCTGCCAAAACTGGTTTTAGAATATTTTTGTTAATATCTAAAATAGCAGAGGTTTCACACAAAACAATACACAGTTTAATACTCAGAACAAGCGAAAAGAAAAACACAGACCTAACAAAATGATACCCCAAACAACCCCTGCCACCCCCTCAGTCAGTTTCAGCCCCGAGCGCTGGATCTGATCTGGATCTAAGTCAGAGGTTCAGGATGCCCGCTCCTTTTCCAGGAAGGAAAGCAGTGGTCGCCAGGTCTTTTCTAATTGTTCAGTTGATAGAATATCTGATCTTTTCCAGGTGAACAGCATCTCTCAGCTCCATCAGTCATCAGTGTGATCACCTCTTCCCCTTTACAATAGATGAGAACTAGTTCCTCAGCTCTCATCAGACCATGTGACCAAAGGAGTTTTTAAAGTTCTCAACAGATCCCAGATTAATAGGACTGGTTCAGGTTGTTTCTGTATTTCAAGTATTTTTGAGACTAAACTGAAAATGTCAACCCAGAAGCCATGCACTTTGGCCCACATGTGCAGTAGATCAGCTGTAGACTCACATCTGTCACACAGGGTCTAAAATAAGATTCAGGTGTTATCAGTAATTAGAAATCCAACACCTCAGATTTAGTCTCAAAGCTTTTCAGAACATGCAAAACTCACAAGCAAATTACCATAAGGAAGTCTTCCAGTATCGGGCCCACTTCTGGCCCATAAAATACTGGTTCATACTAGTTCATACTGGTTCATAATCCACATCCAGGCCAACAACTGACATCTGGTCTACATGTGGCTCACACAACTCCTGCCAGGGCCAAAAGTAAACCAGAATCAGCCCAAAGATGCTATTTAGGTAAACTTTGATAGATTATAGTTGCATCATTACATGTATTTATATTCATCTTGAAAGTGTTGGACTTTTTTATTTTTTATTTTGGGCACACCTGAAACTTTTTTCATTTGGGATACCTGCCATCTTAATTTATTCATTCTGCACCAATAACACATACACTACTCATTTCTTATCTCAACAAACCTCCTTTAACTGTGGCCCCAGAAGTATTAAGAAGACCTTGTGTTTGCAGAGACATTATGACTTTATTATGAGCATGCAGTTTTCAAGTGAGGGCAATGTTTTCAATTTCATATCAGTTTCCAGCGTTATTAAATAACAGTTCAGCTTTGCTTAACAGAAATGTTCACGTTTATCTAATCAGTAGTAATGACACTTTTATGAAAGATGTAACTGTTGGACATGTTTTATTCTCCAAGATCAATAAAAATTGCACATCTGATTACAGGGTGCAATGGACACCAGATGTACAAAGAAACAGGATATGAGAGTGTTATAATTTAAACTGTAGATGTGGAAAGTAAAAGGCCTGTGTGGGTTGATGCAGGGAATATGAAAACAACTTTGTATCGGTGTCTGGATGCACAGTTGGAGAAGGACAGAGTGAGATAGGCGCAAATTCATAACAAATATAGATACGACCAAAGATGATCGTTGGTTTCAGACTGACAGCGACACATAAAAGTGTGTGGTAAACATGAGAGGGGAGGCAGAAAAAAGCTCCGCGGTGGAGTGACAGAACAAAGCAGCGAGATGCAGAGAAACAGATGGTGACACAAAACAGGGAGAAGTGTGAGAAGGAGAGGCGGAGAAAGAAAAGGAGACATAGGAGGACTAGAAACATGGAGGAGATATATTTAGAGAGAAAGAGGGAGAGAGTTTTAGCCTCCCAGCCAGAGGCATGACTCATCTACTGCCAGCTGACAGAAGGATGAATGGAGACAAGGAGGGGGAGATGGACAGAGTGGAGGGAAGGGAGAAGGAGGAGAGGGGGAGAGCAGGCGTGACAAAGTCAGAAGACAGAAAGTGAGGAAGGGGGACAGAGTGGAAAAGAGTGATGAAGGGTGAAAGCAGAATAAAGGAGGATGGGTTTCCACAGGCTATCGTGCATGCAACCACACACGTTTACAGATAGAAACAACAAAGAGACAGATTTAAAGCCCAAGGCCTCTCCCGAGCTGCTTCCAAGTCCCACTGCAAGTCCCCGAGGCAGCGTGAGCCAGAGAGGCCGATGTAAGCTGGAAGTTACCCGGCAGCCAGATGCATTTGGCACTTTGCTGCTGCACATGTGTTCATGGTTGTGCCTGTGTGTGTTTTGGAAAACGAATAGATGTGAAGACAGAGTTAAAGGGGGAAAGAGAGAGAAAAGAGTGGTGGGCAGATTGATGGCTTCAAAGTTTTTGCTCGGAGTTCTTACAAACGTGTCCGTGTTATGTTAGCCCCTCCCGCGATGCCCAGTCAGCCGTGATGCAATATTGCACGGACCCCTCGGGGAGAAACCAGCCGCGGTTTCTGTAGATTTCAGTGGATCCTTAGAAGATCTGGCATGCTGCCGTGCATCCCCAGGATGCTCCACCAGCTGGGTCAAAGCCTCTGGCTCATTGCCACCTTCCTGGAGCCATCAGGGAGAGCCATCACCACGGGGCTGCGTGCCTGGTCTGCAGCCAGGTCGGTCCAAGAGCTACAATAGGTTTCACAGTAATATCTGCATGCAAGCAGCCAGAGTTTCCAGCCTTACTCAGTAATCAGTGCTGTACGTGTCTGTTCTGCCTTGTTTTCCTCTCTGGTTTCAAAAGATAAACAGCAGGAGCCTGAAACTGTGGGTAAGATGACAAGGAGCTGATATTAAAACATGCTGAATGTCACTGAATAATACAGCACAGCAGAAAGCGTAAGAAAACTAAATAATAAATCTAAAACCACTCTAAATGAATCACTAAGGATAATGCTTTGGGTAATACGCGCTGTTTGAAATGATTAAGTTCTTGTAGCGAGTGACAGCATTGTATGCTTACAAAGATCAGATGGTACAACTTGACTCACGTTTGAACCTGTTTTACACACAAATGCTGCACTAAAGTAAGAAAACGTTGAGTCTTACAGGTGTTTACAGGGATTCAAACAATGATGTAACCATCAGCAATTTGTTAAAGCTCTGTTGCTATAATCTAAAACAATGTCTACTTATCCACTGGGGACTTTATATATTACCTCTACCATGCAGAGTATTTCAAACCTCAATATATTTCCTGGTAGTTGCTCTTTGCATCATTGTTGTTGATACAGGTTTATAAAAGAGAGTAAAATGAACATTTTGAGGAGAAATCTCCACACTGAGAGACTCCACAGTACCTGGTTGCCTGCTAAAAGAATACTAGATGTAATATCTTTCCACAGGTCAGTAACATGGAAAGAGCATCAGGAACAGGATCTCAAACTGCAAACAAAAACTTCTGATCAATCTAAGAATAAGCAATTGTGAAGAATGGGAGGATTTTGTCATCTGTGGTGCATCATAATGTTAAATGATTCGGGGAATGTTGAGAAATCATTATAATGACATTAAATGTCCCTCAGGCAGCTCCGCATTACCAAAAAAATCACTGCTCTGCATCAAGAACATTTGTGAGTGTGGTTTGTTGCAGCCTCTAAATACAAGTTAAACTTTTTCTGAAACATGTGCAATATTCAGTAACGCTACTCTTCTTTTCATTCATGCAGTTCTCTTTAAAGGAACTATACCTGATATTATTTTAATCTTTCTAAGAAAAATGGTTTTCTACGTGGTATAGTATGTGGTAAAAGGGGTAATTTCATTACAATTAATGACTCATTGATTGCGC
>JAVQJG010198395.1:0-25604 GCA_036024015.1 Craterocephalus amniculus | reverse complement strand
TTTGCTCCACACGGTCCTTTTTTTGCTCCTGTCATGGTCATAAATGACAGGCTGGGCACAGACGGGCATGATTAGTCTGTCCTCCATTTCTGTCTTTTGTTAAGTAATGAGAACAGCTTCCCAACGTTACTTCGTAGCATATCTGCTAAAGCTAAAGCTAAGCTGCGCTGATTGGTTGACGCTCCGCATCAAGCAGCGAAAGTTCAGATTTTCCAACTCGAGCATTGGCTGCTCTTCGCTGCTCTTGACGCGCGGCTGCCATAGCCGACGCTCAAACGCCCAAAACGCGCTGCTCCCGACGCTCAAAACGCGCTGCTCAACTGCTCACCGCGCCTTGACGCGCATCTGCATAGACTTTACATGTAAACCTGGCGCTCCCGACGCTCTCACTGCTTTTGGTCTGAACGCACCATAAGAAAGGACTAAGAGATCTGAACACATCACACTAGTTTTAAAGTCTTTACACTGGATTCCAGTCAGTCAGATAATAGATTTTAAAGCTCTACTGATTGTTTACAAATCCCTGAACGGTTTAGGCCCGTTCTGGGATTTATCTGGGATACATCAGTGATATGTTCAGAGAATATAAACCTGCCAGAGCTCTTAGATCCAAAGACTTGGGTCAGCTGGTCCAGACAAGGGTCAAGACTAAACATGGAGAAGCAGCTTTAAGCTGTTGTGCTGCGAACAAGTGGAGCAAACTGCCCGTAGAGATTAAACTTTCACCAAATGTAGAAACTTTTAAATCCAGGTTAAAAATTCCTTTTCTCATTTATCTATGAATGAAATCTGCACGGTATCTTTTAACTTCTCTTGCTTTTAATCTTTTTATTGATTTTGTATTTAAATGATTTTATTGCAACTCTTCTTAAACGATTTTGTGTTTAAATGATTTTACTCTAATTCTTCTTTTATGCTTTTAATGTTTTATATAAAGCACTTTCAGTTGTCCTGAACCTGAAAATGTGCTATACAAATAAAATTGCCTTGCCTTGCCTTCAGTTGCTAGCGTGTGATGGAGTGCATAAAGCAAAACTCAGCCTTAATGTGATGCAGTTTCCTGGATCCAAAGTTGTGAAGTGTGGTTTCTCAGCCTCAGGATGCTGCTGGGCAATGCAGGCTCCAGGAATTTACATATAATATGTTACTGTGTCATCAAAACGAGTCAGAAAGGTATATTTTTTTACATAGTGTACTTTAATAGAGATGTGCATAAATGAATCCCTGCAAACAACAATGTTTTGAAGCTATGCAACAAAGAAAAGGGGGAAAGAGTTCCAACATAGAGACAAATACTTTATCTTTCGCCTGTATGTCCGCATTATAATTTATCAACCTGTTTACCTACAGGTTTTAATTTGGTTACAACTAGTGACAGCTACAGTCAGTGCAGACTTGCCTTGGATTTCCAATTACTTCCGAATGTAGGTACCACACAGACACAAGCATGGTCGTGACCAATTAATTGATAAAGTATATTTCCGAAAATATCAAACTAATTCTCAGTTTTCCCTCAAATTTCTCATTTTCTGTGGCCATGGATCAGTATTTTCCTATAACTCCTTCTGCATATTTCCCTACCCAGACTTGACTCTCCTCAGATATAATCAAATCATGTGGCAAGCGTTCGGTCTTTCTTTCCCTCTAACTCTCCCTCCTTTCATGTCCTTGCCACAGTGCTGTCGTAGCATGAGAACTCATGTTTAATTCTGCTGTGTTCTCTCAATGAAGTCAGACCCAGTGACAGCATAGCACATTTGCTCAATGTCAACACCCTGAAAGAAGAAAACATCACTGCCCTCCAAGTTTATTCAATCGCTGTGTTGTGAAAAAGCTAATTCATTAGGTCACCACAAGAGGGTGGTAACACCCGCATGTAAACCCCCTGGCAGTTTGGCGGGTAAAATGTACTTCCAATTTCTAGCCACAGACAGTTATGTCTCCAACAAAAATAAACCATCCTTGCCTGGAATGCTGGAGCAAAACCATCTCACTATCTCTCTTTTCCAGACCCAGAGCTCTGCAGCTTGTAGCCCTACGCGGTACTGTTTGGGATTATGTGTCAAAAGGCTGTAAAATAGTCCCTTTTTTTTTTTTTTTTACCAGGTTTCCTCCCCTTGGCAGCCGTCGTAAATCTGTAGGCCTGCACTGTTCCCTTTCTGGGGTTTCACGTTTGCATCTTTGTGTCTCAAAGTTCCAGTCGTCTGTCTCAAAATGCAAGTTTAGGCCAGAAAAAATGTAAGTAGTTAATCTGGGAAAAAAAAAAGGTTGATGGCATAAGACGGGAGAAACACAATGGGTTGTGGGGGTGGGGTGAGTCTATATGGGTGGATGCATATGTGTTCACAATCAGCATGTTTCGGCTTACATCACATGGCATCTGCCGAAAAGGAGGGAAGTTGTTATTATTAATGTGCTGACAAAGGGAAAATGTAGACATTTATAAGCGGACAGCTATGGAGCTGAGACAGATGAGGAAAGCAATTTCAAAGTTCGCACTGAGCAACTTTTTCCAGCAGGAGTTTAGTAAATTGCAAGACTTGCAGCTGGAAAAAGATCAAACACCAAAACACCTCTCTTAGATCCTGCTTACTTTAGAGAGAGCTTGTTATAAGAGACACACACTTCCTGTTTCTCCAAAGCACCGGATGCTGTCTACCAGCCAGCGGGACGTGAGTTTGTGTAGCTCTTTATTGTGATGTGCTCAGTGATTTGTGAGTATTAGTAAAAGAAATATTTCCCTTATGTCTACTGCTTTGGGTCCTAAATTTGGTTTCTGTTTGTACATTCAAGCGTCAGCAGAGGGAAAATGATAAAAATATACTTTCAGTTATAGTTGCAGGTTTTCTTCCTTTGTGTACATGCGTTTGTGTGTGTGTGCCTGTCTGGATCCTCAGGGTAACTGGTAGGAAAGCCTGCTGCATGTCTGCCTGCTGTGCTCCAGCCTGCTCATAAAGAGGTAGCACCAAGTAAGTGGCAGCCACATGGACGACTTGCCATACAATTACAGTGTCATGGTATACTGGGCAATAAAAAGAAGTTAGCTTTCAGACGTTTAAATCCGAGATGCCTTCATCAAACATGCCTCAGTCTAGCAGTCATCATCAAATGAAAAACTATACATAAAAATAGATATATAGATAAGGAGGATTTGTTAGAAAGGTTGCATTCACTTTTGACTATGTGGTTGTAGCTCGACATGCTAGCTTTCTCTGTCAGAGATCACAAGTAATAGCACTAAAATCACTGCATAGATGTCTTTAAATTAAGCAGCTTGAAGAATTAACTTTTCTAGGTGATGTTACAATAACAAGATTGTGGATACAAGCAGTCAAAATGAAATTCCTCCGCCGGGCTCTCCCTTAGAGATAGAGGGAGGCCTGTCCCATCGGGAGGACGCCCAGTACACGCTGGAGGGATTACATCCCCCAGCTGGCCTTGAAGCCTCAGGATCCCCCTGGATGAACTGGCAAATGTAACTGGGGGGACTGAAGTCTGGACTTCTCTGCTTAGCCTGCTGCCTCCGCTACCTGATCCTGGATAAGTGTCAGAAGATGGATGGATTGCAAGTGTAAAATCAGGATCATTTGGAGGCACAATGACAGTTTAGATATAGCTTGTACAACAATCTTAGGCTATTTCCACTCAGAGATAAGTTTAGGTCTATGTACTAAAACTTTTTAATCACTGTTTGAAACAACATTTTGGAAGTCCGGAAAGCAAATTTCCTTTTAAACTGGGTTTCAAAACGAAAAAATTCTAATTCAATTTCTGTTTACAACTTATACTCACCTTTCCTGATGAAACCATAACCCCACATCTCCCCCTTAACATGCATGCGCAAAGCCTACCAATAAACAGTGATGGATGATGGATAGTGTTGCAGAAGCTATGGAGTGTGATATGGCTTTTACAGGAAAGTGTAAAATAAGAAATCATCCACGCAAATGTCTCCATTCTTTTTATGTTTTGTGCACATCACACTTTTACTGTATGTGTGTACTATAGTCTCTGGACTCGCTTCAGTTATGAGAGGATTTCACAAAAATTTCACAGCTTCCTTTGGTTTGATTTGATTTCAATTACACTTAATTGGACCAAATATATGGACAACATCTGCTCACTACATGGTGATGTTCCCCAAAACTACCACTGATCAATAACAAAAATGCAGGAAGAAGAACAAAAGCGGGCTCCCTGATTGGCCAGGACTGACAGAGGAAATCTATCCGCTCCTGCAGGCTCCTTCAGTAAATAATGGAGCCATACAATGCAGTCTTGGGGTTCCTAATTTTACTGTGGCGAGCAGAACATATATAGCACACCTGCCATCAGCTTCTTTGAACACATGCTGTTAGCTTTATTTTTCTTTCAACCCAAACAATGAGTCACTACCTTCTTCCTCTTCTTGATCTTTTTTCTCCATTGGCATACATCATTTCCTTTTTGGTCCACTAGTTAGTCCATTTGCAAGTGAACCAAGACACCAGGCTTTTGGTCTGTTTAAAGCGGACCAAACTGTTGCAGTGTAGACAAGCCTTTATCCTCTGTTTATATCTGCGGTGCTTACAGACGTGGAATATGGACCACAACATTTTCACTGTTTTTGTGTGAAAGGATTCTGTCTTCACAGAATTAAAAAAAAAAAAAACTTAGCTGGTTCTGTCTCCATGTGGATGAAGCTTTAATGAGCTGCTTTTCAGTAACAGTATCTGACATGTTAAGTTATCTGACTAAAAGCAGCTTATAAAACACGTATGCTTTACAGAAAATGCAGAAATAAGGACTTTCAGGTCCATTTGAGTCAGTAAATGAATACAGGGTATGGTTCAATCTCCAATCCATTACACTGAAACCTTAGTATTAGCATCTGCACTCTATTCCTGTAAAATCAAAAAACCCACTGTGATCTGATTAACATATGCCTGATAAGGCCCTGTCCACCATTCCACATAATCTCTACAGAATTAAAAAAAAATCACGAAATTTTCTCAGTGCACGCAAATATTAGCATATCCGCCCAGTTGCATCACAAGTTTTTAATCAAGTTCCATAAACGTATACAAATCTGAAATTGTCTTTAAAATGTCTCAAATGATCTTGCTGGAAATTACATGCAAGACCACATAAAACTTTAAAAACCGTAAAGAGGATTAAGCAGATTGTCCCACATTAGCACCACCTAACTTTGCTTCATCTTGCATCCTGTCTCTTCTCTGAGCTCACTCCAGCCAGTAACAGTCAGCCCAATGTTTACTGTTGACTTATTTTTTCCTCTCAATATTTCATTTCTTCACTTCTAATAATGTCCTATTGGCTTTCTTTGCTGGATCAGCCATGTTAATTGTGAAGTGCAATGATAGCTGGAATGCGAAAGAATATGCATAAGGAATTTCAATGTAACATTAAAACAAATGTTGCTTTAAAGAAGAAAAAACTCTGCTGAAACAGGATAACTCTTTGTCCTTTTCCCCTTTTGTAAGTTTCACTCCATCAGTGGCACTTTTATCAGAATGTTAAACTGCCCTGTTTGACTGAGGTTAAACATAAGTAGCTCATCTTACATCCAGCCTGTGTTTTTGAAGCCATAGCTTTGCATTTGACAGTATCTTTTTTTAAGTGACTTGTTGCTTTCAGGATAGATAAGATTACAAGGCATGCGAGTGAGGTTAAAAAGACTTAAGCCTCCTTCTTTTACATTCTGAAGGCAAAGAAGAAGGCCAACTTTGTGGCAAAACTTTGAGAAAAGGCCTCAAAGTTGTCTGTCAAAGCAGCTCGTTCTTCAGCAAACCATTGTGACTCTTCATACACCGCTCAGTGTCTGACCCTAACTTCTGACCTTATTTGAGGGGGGTTCAAATCAAAAAAGTACTTCCCTTAGGAGGTCACCTACATATCAGATTTCTAAAGCAACAACAAACACAACACTCTTTTCCTCCACTGTAACGCGGCAGAGCCACAGCTGCGTTTAGCTGTGAGAGCGCATTTTCACAAATACAGCAGTGGCAGATTTTTGGCATGGCATGTGGGCTGAGTGGGAATAATTTCACTGACGACGATTCCAGAATTTACATACTTCAGTAAGGAAAGGGGATGAGGTGATAGACGGCAGCAACAAGATGCGGGAAAAGGTTTGTCATGGAGGTGGGAAGGGGTGAGGGCAGTGGAGAGATTTGCACTGATGGATGTCCAGTTGCTGGCCACAACAGAGAAGCCAGGGGGCAAACAGACAGCAAGCAGTGCTCCCCTCCCTCTAATCTGCGCCTGGGTAATCAAAAACACATGGCTCCCCATAATGACTCCAGTGTTGTGCTGTGAAGCAAAACAAGGCTGTGAGGGTCATATATATATGTACAATGGTGTGTATACGCATTAGCACAAAGGCATAGTCACTGAAAATACTGTATATAACTCCCTTCACATGCCAGGGCAAACAATATTCTGGGATCCATGGGCAAATAGATGAATGTTTCTGCCTTTTTCACATGGTTTTCAAGCATCTGTCCACAGAGTTTGTAGACAAAGTCATTAACAGACACCATAAAGCAAAAATTAGGAAATGTTCCTTCAGGTTAAACAGCATCGAAACGCTTCAGTGAGTAGTTCTGGCAAAAAGATCGGAGCAAAAGTTTGCATCTCAAATAACAAAATGTGTTATATGCTACAGTTTGTGGGTCGCAGACTGGAGTGATTGTCGGGACAGCTGGGGTTCACTGCACAAAAAACATAAGCCATCTGCTTATTTTCCTTGGGTTTGGACAGACACATTGGGTCTTGTGATCATTTTCCGTCCCAATATCTCTTTCTGCTGTTCCAGCATGGAGGGAGTGAGAAGCGGAGAGGAAAAAGAAAAAAAAAACATTTTGGGTCAGCTTGTGGAAATATGTGAAAGCTGAAACCTCAGGCCACATTATGAAGTCTGAAGTCCCACTTTACTGCACAGATAGCGGATGGATGGGTGTGTAGGGAAATGAATGGGGAGGGGGAGAAGGGGGAAGGAGTGAATGAGGGAGAAGAAAAATAGGGTACGGAGAAAGACACAAGAGAAGGATAGAGGGATTAACAGAAAAAAGAGATAGAAAGTAATACTGTACTGGGAAAAGGCATCTGACTGATCTGCTTTCTATTAGCCATCCAAATCTTCTCCCCTAATGCACTCTTTGGAATTATGCTGACAAAGGGGGAAAATCCAGGGCAATTTGAAGTTCCAGACAACTGTTTGCACACCCCCTCCATGTGAGACAAAAACGGGAGAGAAAAAAATCTGCCTGGATAGACAAAGGCTGAGGCTTCATTATTACTTCTAAATACTCATATTCATTTACATTTTCCCATTTATGGATTTATACATAATGAAAATTGTCTAGATGTTTTTGTCTTTGTTCAAAGTCCCACACACCCCCGACCATGCTAAAACAATGATGCATCAGCTCAGTTCAAAAGGGTTACAGACGCAATGAACAACATTCAGCTCAACAATGATGGATCCATCTATCCAAAGCAAACTCCTTCACTTTTCTGACCCAGTTTCAGCTCCTTTACCAGTTTGCCTGAGCATCTGTTTGGGAGGTCGGCTTGTTGTGTGGTTGCTCTTAATTTGTGCATTAAGAGCTGCTTATTTTAGCTGCGTGCCAACACAAGGTAGTTTCATGTCAGTTATAATGACAGTCTTAAATCACAGAGCCTGTAGATGCCACTGGAAATCTACAAACAGACAACCGATGCTGGCGCTGCTCCCCCGTCATTCTGGTTGCACGCTGACCTCAGTTCTTCGTGGTTTTGGCTCAAAAAAGACATCGGTTCCATTTCCAGTAAATGTCATTTCATAGTTTCTGCATTTCCACAGGGCTGAGAAACAACATTTATCGTGTAAGAAGGACTGCAATTAGACGGCGTTTCTCGCAGACAGAGCGTCGACAGGGATAAAAGATGAAAACAGTGTTTTCAAATCTCCTCTGGTCGAGTCTGATGCAATGAGCTGACAGCATTTTTAGAAAATTGCACTGCCACAGACATGTTGATGTCACACAGGGAAGGAGTGTTGTTTGAACACTGAAGGGATATACTTTTCAAAAACATCAACATTTCAAACTCTCTTGCTCAAAAAAAGTTGTTTTTGTGTAAGCATGGCACACGTTAGGCCAGATGGAGGGTTGGTGGTTTGATGCACAACCCCTTTATGAGTCAAAGTATGCTCCTGAACCCCAGATTGCTTCCCACACGAGTGTGTGTGAATGGCTATGTGAGACCTATACATGTAAAGCATTAACTACATCTGTATATTTTTAAGAGGGAAAATTTTTCAACAATAAATCTTGCCTTTCTTTCTGGAACATATATGTTGCTTTCCACTAAATTTCTTACAGGTTTAAACCTCTGTCCTACACAAATACTGTAAAACTGCTCCCGACTCAGTCCACAGTCAAATTAATATTTTCAGTCACTTTCAAGTGTAACTCGACTCCAATTTCTTTCTGCTTTGCATTGCAGAAAATATTTGTCTTTTTCCCCCTCTCTCATAAATTCTTTCTTCCTCTCTTTGCAGGGGCTGAAATGGCTACCAGATGTGGTTCCAATCTGTTCCTGTTACCCTGGAAACACAGGGACTGGAATGGGTTTTTTAAGTCCAGGGCTTTTGGCTGACTCATTGGGACAGAGTTTTAAAGCCTTGCTGTTCCTACAGACATGGCACACTGAGGTCCCAGCTCAGAGTCATGTTTAGCCAGGCAGCCGAGATGTCACCATTCCCTTTTCCCACACACCTTTACACAGACTTTATGCAAGCTTTGAATTATGTCATACAGTTACTCTTATTAACAGCAGGAGGAGAATGAAAAACCAGTTAGGCTATCATAATCATTATCATAAGCCTTTCCTCTTCAAGTGAGTTTTCAAACAGCAAAAACAGAAATCCATCAAAAGTCTGACAATTGCTAAGCAACAGTTATCCTGAAATGCTGTGCAGCGGTGACACGCAAAGAACATTTCCAATCTGTAACTTTCCCACAACATGTCAAGGATGAAAAGCTAAAGAACATGTGTTGGTACGCTCAGCTGAGAATCTTCTCCATCTGCGAGTTGAAGACAGGCAGATGGAGGCAGTTGTGTCAACATTCCTCTCCATTCTGGCAATAAATCTGACTTCAAGATGGTGTCACATACAAAAATGGAACAGTTTGGGGGTGGGGGTGGGGGTGCAAATTCCAAGGTTGGATTTAGCTGACAAGCTAAGCTGATATGGGGACTTTTAAGTTGTTCGCTGAAACAGACAAACCGGGCCCAAACAGGGCCTTTGTGAAGCTAAACGCTAATATTAGCATTTAAACGCATTCAGTTACAGTTTATGGACTGATGTTTAGCAGCCATAATGGCTTCCATTTAAGTTTAGCATATTAAAGCACTAACATTTGCTAATTAGGACATAAAGTTAGCTTGGCAGCTATCACAGGAACATCTTGAACAAATTAAATGTGGCATTTAATTATTAAAGGCCAAGTGCAAATTTAATGAATGAAATACCAATCCACAGAAAATTTAATTGCTAATTTATTTGTACACACTAAAACTTCATACTTAATCTCATAAAAGTTAGATTGATTAATATTCTTTAGTTTTTTTTTCCCTCGTTCATTTTTTTGGTGCTCCAGTTAGTTAACTCCTCAGTTTTCCCTTTTGTGGATTAAAATAAAATAAAAAATCAACATATAAGTATATTTCCATGAATGTTTCCAGATAAAAAAAAATCTTTCTTCAAAGTGACCTTGCTATTTCATGATAATTGTGCCTTTACACAATTTTGAGTGTAATCATTCCATCGTCTTACAGTTATTGCAAGAGCATTGAAAAATAGAAACAAAGAAAGTGCATATGTTTGCATTGAGGTGTTCTAAAATGTGTTTCTTGAAACTAAGCTTAACTAATTTGTCACTATGTAAAACAGTTCCGTTCATGTGTCCAAAAGTGGTTTGTTAATCTGTTGTATCTGTTCTATAAATTAAACACATACACTAAGTACTTGGTCAAAATAATGGGAACAGAAACAAAATTTCCTGTCACATAACCTGTGTATCTAATCATCCGTCCATTCATCCTCATGTGCATCCATTCATCCTCCTTCATTGCCTTGTGGCCCAGTTTTTGCTATATCCCTCTTCCCTCCAAAAGAGGACACGCGCGTGATTAACTTCTTTGCACAAGGTTTCCACTGTTTTACCCCCAATGAAAAGAGCTCTTGTCTCCCCCCACCCTAAACGAGCCAAATCAACAGTCCCCTGCTTCCCTTTGGCTCTTTGAAGAGCCGCCGTGACAGCGCCTCAGGAGTCCCACCACATCCCAGGGATTCAGCAGTCCTGTTGCCCAGAGTGGCAGGAAAGGGTCAGATATCAATCAGCATGCTAATGAATCTGTCTGGAGAGGTCAGAAGATGTGGTGGTGGTACAGTATGTTATTCCTGACTGCTCACCGGACTCAGACACTGGGAAAAGAAGCAAATGAGAGTTCATGACCCCGTGAGAAACGGGAGAAGCAAATGAGTATATGGTGACTGCAAACTGAATGAGAATATTTTTCTAAGTTCTGATTTGACAGTGACTTATTTGTTTTGCTTTTTTATTCCAAAGAAGTAAATGAAAAAACACCAGTTTAACAACCATACACAAATGGCAATCAGAGTTGCTATAAACAAACTACAAAAAACAAAATTACAGTTGGTGACTCTTGCAGCTTTTCAGGCCCTTCTTTACAAAAATGCACTTAAGCCTATGAAAACAGGCAAGGACCAGTCAGTCAACTTCATAATTACAAAATACAATAGTCTCAGATAATATGCAATTGTTTCGACAGTGGTATAATGGTAGTATTGTACTATCCTTTCTGTATGAGTGTTTTTTTAAATGCAAGGCAGTAATAACAAATTGAGGGAAGAAGGTTACAGATTTCCTCTGCAGCTATAATGGCGTATAATTACACTCTGCGTCATGCAGTTAAGTGTTAAACAATAACATCAACAGAGAACAATTACAAAGCCGATGTAAACTTTACAGAAGGAAAGCACATTTACTTCAGGTTTGCCTCAGAGCCCAAAATAAGCGACATAAAAGAAAACACAAAGGAACAAAAAAAGGAGAAAAAAACAACACCAAACAATTACAACATGAAAGCCAGTTCATTGACACCAAGAAAAAAAACACATGAACCTAAAAGGTCATATAAGCACAGCTTACAAAGATAATAAAAAAGTACACTAAGTATACAAGTTAAAAATGTTGAAATAATGACCAAAGAAATGTGTTGTACCTCGAGAAAAAACAAAAACAAAACAAAAGAAACTACAAAGGCACTTTGTGAATGTGATATTCTTCAGCTCAAAACATGGCAGATTAATATAATTTCATGCTTACTTCTTTTTCTCATCCATTATTTATAGCGCATATTATGTTTGAGCTGCTTTCAAAACAGCTATAAACAAAAATAATAAACAAAAAAGTTTTTTAAGTTTTTTTTATTTTCACGATGAATGATACCAGGTAAAGTATCTCACAGCAACACTGTTTTTGGCTTATTTTAAGAGCAACACTTCAAATAAACATTGGCAATTAGATTAGGCAGCTTTAGATGCTTAAACTGATCCACAGTTGAGGCACATTTTATACACAAGGTGAAGTACCATTTCGTCTCAGTCTTACCCTAAAGCTAGGAAATAAAAACATCCTTTTTTCTTACTTTTTTTCGGAATTCTGTATAAATCTGCTAGCTTCAGATAATACAGTCCTTCAGGAACAAAGGTTTTCTTTTCTCTTCCCATCTGTTGTCCTGATGGCATCTACAGGAAATTGAATCAAAGGTGACACTGACCAAATTTTTTGACTGAACTGAAAGAACAGAGACTCATGACAGGACACATCAACAGAAAATGTGCCTAACTCTTGCTATTTTAACAAAACTGTGACAGGGTATAGTCCTGCAGGATACTTTTTTAAGTATAGAGTCCAAATTTGCAAGTGTTCCTCAATTACACAGAATGCAAGTGGATTTAAAGCGATTTACAAGCATGACATAAAGAAACTGGACAGCTTGGAGCTTCATTTTTGGTTTAGTGGTTTAGCTGAATGAATAAAACATACAGTAAGAGCACATTCTGGTGATTTGGTGGGAACAAAAGAGGTTACAAAACAGCTCTTTTTTGCAAAAAGACTGAAAATTTGTGATTCAGCAGCCATGTCTGACAGAGCTGGACATAAAAGATAAGAGATAAAATCCAAAAATGCTATATTTGTGTATGGAAATGGAGTTTATGAGTCACTAGAGCTATCATGAGCATAATCAGCCATAAACGCTGCGGTTGGGTAGATTTCTCTTCAAAAGGCAAAGTCAGATGACCCAAATGTTCTCAAATGAAGGAATGTGGGAAAAGTCCTGATTACTAGATGGATGGGGCTAATATGCATGATCTGTGAAGAACACATAAGCTAGCCCAAGCTACGAGGACAAGTCAGTAGAAGCTAGGTGGATGTAACAGAAGAAGCAAAGCCTACCAAGTGTTTGCAACCTTTGTATAGATGGCTTTTGTTTAAAAAATTTGCCCTGGTTAAAATGAATGGCTGAATTACTCCACGATTAAAACTGGTTATTGCAGACAGGGTAATCGTCTGGTGGGCGGAGATGACCATGTAGCTCACTGGCATATTCATAAATCCTCATTTACTGAATGAAAAAAAGAAATGGTGTGGACTTGAAGTACTTTTAAGGCCATGACAGTTTGTTTCTTTGATTACCTATTAAGGGGATTAATAAAAGCTTGTGTAGAACTTGAAAGGAATCTTTAAACCGAAATTTAGCATACTTTGTGTATTTTGGGTTGTGTATTTTGAAATTGGAGAAAAATGTATGACTCTTCTGTTTTTAAAAACAAAGATCTTCAAAGCTACTGTATTTAACTGAGCTGTACAAGTTTTACTAATAATTCTTAGTACTTTGCAGCACTCGTCTTGACACTTGGACTGAAGATGATGTGTTAAATTGCTTTGGTGTAGAAATGCACTCCTGCATGTTGGTTTGACCAAATTAGAAAAAAACAAAGAAAAATGGCTTGCAATCACAACAGCACCAAATTCATGTTGATTATTAGTACCTATGGAAAGCATACATGAAAATAGCTTTATTTTCTAAACCTTTCATAACGTCCAGTTATGCAGTTTCTATATAAATATAGTTGTGGAACATTGCTGGAGAATAGAGATGAATTAACTTTGGGTAATGTCTTTGCGCTACTGATCACACAGCGGTGTCCGGCTTAGTCACAGGTCGTATTGTGAGGCTAACACGTACTGGTTACACACAAACACACACACAAGACAAAAAGATTCTTGAAGTGTAATACAATCCTGTAAAGAGCTTATTATAATACACTTCACCAATGTGACACAATTGCACGCCTGGTTTGAAAGAATTTCTAACTGTTGACTGGTCCTGGAATCACAGCACACGTTATTCCTCAGTTGAAAAACGATGTGGTGCTTCACCTTCTAACAAATAGATTTCAGTCTTCTGGAAAAATCCATCACAATCTTTGTGCAAGTTGTTGTAAAACAAACACTTACTTCACAACCTGTGGTGGCATTATGGCTGTCTTTTGCTGGGGCGTTTTAATTTCAGGCGTATCCAAGGTACCCTCCTTGCCTTTTTTCCTGGGCGGCTTTTTTATGGGAGTCTTCTTTGGTGTAACATCCAACAGGTCCCCTGTCCTGGAGCCGTTCAAGTCCTGCTTCTCCGGGCTCTTGGCTTCAGGGGTCCCAAAGTTGTTTGTGACAGGCGTGACCATCTTCTGGAGGCTGCTGGTGGTCGTGAGGAGGGGTTTGGTGGAGCCCTGCTGGCCAAGTCCACCTGAAGCGGTCCTCTTGGCTTTTTGTGGAGGTGTGGGCTTCTCCCGGTTTCCTTTGGCTGGAGAGAGGCCGTTGGTCTTCGAAAGTCCTGTCCCTTCATTCCTGTTGATGCTTTGGGTTTTTTCCTTGAGCTGAGCAGCCAGTAAGGTGGCTGCCTCAGAGTTCATATGAGGATGCATTACCTTCGGGCTCTTGGGTGGCTCCTTTGGGGTCTGCTTTGGATTGTCAGCACTCTTCTTCTCAGGTGAGGAGCTATGGAAGCCGCTTATCTTCTTCAGAGCATTCTGAACAACACCACTGATGTGCTCCATATGACTCGGACTGCTGTGCCCATCCCCAGACTTCTTGCGTTGCAGAGGTTTGCGTTTGCTTGGGGAGCCGTTGGCCTCCATCTCCTTCCCCTCTTGTTTCTTCTGATGCTCTTGGTCTCTTTCCTTCATTCTCTCCCGCTCATCGCTCTTAGACGAGCCATTACTGGAGCTTCTCTTTTTCTCCTTTGGTGGTGCGAGTGGCTTCATTCCCCCCTGCTGCTCTGGCTGTGGAGACCCAGTCGTATTTCCGTGTATCCATGACAATTTGGGCTTAGTAGATGGATCTGGTGGGCGAGGTTTGGGCTTGCCGGGTGAAGGTGGTGGCTTCCCGTTGCGTTTGGCCTCTGGTGTAGGAGTGCCATCCCCGTCCTTGCCGCTGCCCTCATCCTCCTTTGAGTGCCTAGAGGGACGGGTGATGCACGCATAGAGACGCACAGTTGTGGATTCAGAGCTGCTGTTGGAACCCTCGCTATCAGAGGACTTGAGTAAGGGCTGCTCGCTGCTATCTGGTTTGGTGACACTTGTGTCTTTCAGGGAGGTGTACTCCCCAGCATCCTCCTCATTAAGGTCATCCTCTAACTTTTCCGCAGCAGGGCTGGGGCTCTGCTTCTCCTTGCTTTCACTCACAGACTCTGTTGTGGAACAGTAAAGGACGCCGTTAGTTCCATATGCTTCTCTGTTTCACTAATAGATCATTAGATGACATGTTAAAGCCTCTAGCTTGTGGATGATAGCTGACCTTACAGTAACAACACATATAGTCAAAGTGAAATATGTGTGATAAATGTGGCACCCAAAAGTGAAACCATTTATCAAACAAATGCAAAAAAAAGAAAAGAAAATCCCTACAAATAAACTGTGATTCAGTGTCATACTTTCAGAATAGAGAGGAGGAGGAATGGGTAATTTCCACCATAGCTTAAGGAGTTAGTCATAGTATGGGTAGGTGCCATATGCTGAGTGGGCTGTTCCATTTCCTGTTTATACTTTCCCCCGTTCTCAAAGGAAAACCTGGGCCTTGATGGCATGATTAGAAGCCAACTATCTCCATAATGGCATTTACACAAATGCATGAGTCACTGCACGGTCACAGTCCCAAGCTTGACCTCGTTAGGAGCATGTACCCATGTGTGTTTGTATTTATGTGTGTCTTTCCAGATGACCAGAGTTTGTTTATTCATGTGATGACTAACCTTCGTGTGGAACACAGTAAACCGGGCCCTCGTCTCCGCTCTCAAAAGAAGAAAAGGACTCTTGGGAGGACCAGGAGGAGGGGGACAGCTGGTCTGCCACAGAGGGGGGCTCGATGAAGCTGCAGTTGAAGGTGTTCTCCGGGTCGTGGTGGGCTACTGAGAACAGAAAACAAATGCAGAAGCCAAAAAGGTCATTTCGAGGGTTTTGTACTGTGTTACTAGAACAACAGTCTGTTCTCACTCAGTCTCAAAGCAGTCTCGGGGAAAGCATTGGAAGTGACTTCTGTGGGGGAAAAATAGGTTTTCATTGATTTTTTATGTGAACTAACACAGACTTCAATATTATGGCTTTTTAAAAGCGAAATCTGATATATTTTTATATAATTTTCCAGTGTTGTTCACATTTTGGTGATTAAAGATAATCAAGTTTCCACAAACCTTCGTGATTAGCAAGACAAAAGATGTTCAAGAAAGCCTTTGTATTAACAATAAAAATGAAAAAAATCCAGACTGAATGAATAACTTAGCCTATGGTGGGCTGGCAGCTCTGCTGACCGCAACTATAAACACACCAGAAGCATAAAAGCCTTCCAGTTATAAAAGGGAAACATAATAACCATCACAAAAACAACAGACAAAAAGAAAACTGCAGTCTACGAGAAATAAGCTTATCTAATCAGTTTGCGTTAATATTTTATTGAGCTGTGACAATGGTAAATATGTAATTACAGCAGCCATAAAGAGAGCAGTGTGGCATAATAATTGGTAGCCAATCTGCTGTAGTGTTACTTGATGGTCTTATCTATTATTTCAGTGTTCAGAGCATGACGGAATCCTTTTCTTCAACGATATGTGGATCAAATTCTGGTTCTCCTCAGCGTCTTCCTCGTGATCTCTCTGTCTCCCCTCCCCCCATCAGACAGGGAAGCATTCTGCTGACCCTATCTTCTCAGGACAGCTGCAGTTTCTGAAGCATACTTGGGGTTAATCTTCTCATCTGGTGTGAATGTTGCATTTTTGGACGAAACTGCACTGGGCGTTAACTCAACATGAGCAAGCACATCTGATGCTACTGTTTACATGCCTGATGACACATGGGTCCATCCGTTTGTTTAAACCTTACATAAACCCTGCGTGGGAACAATTCCCCGACTCCCAGAACCCTGTCCAGGAACAAATTGAAGTTTCATAGTTGTAATTTGACAATAACAGAAATTATGTGCTTTTTTATGGAGCCTCCAGATGGATTTCTGCAGACTGTGATTTTATAGAAGAATGACACAAAAAATTAATTTGGAAAACTTGAGCAATTGATACCTGCATGTATCACATTAGTTTCGGTGATCCAAATGTCATTCAACTTGAGGAGGTTGAATAAGACTTGGTAAAAGAAAAATTTTTACTGAAATGTGGTGTACATCCAGATCAGTTTTTTTCATAATTGGGAGATAAGGTATTAGTCTTGGCAGGGGAAGTAATATTCCAGTCTTATGCTTGAAAACAACAACATTTTCTCTTAATAACAGTGAATTACTTAGATTTACATTTGGTCCATGAGACGATCGCTATAAAGTATAAACCAAACATGTCTGGATTGTTTCTTGGATGTTTATGCTGTTGCTTCCTGTGATCTCCCAAATGGACAACACCATGGTCAATTTCTGCTAGTTTTTTCTCACCCAAACTCTACATTTCCATGTTCCCAAACCTTCCTATCCCTTCAAGTAGTTAAGTTATTCTTTCTTTTAAGAGGATTAAAGTTACTTCAGATCAATATTTACATCTTGCTAAAAACAGCAGCCCTGCGATGGACAGGCGACATGTCCAGAATGTACCACAACTCTCAGCTATAGTAGCTCCTGAGATAGGATCCAGCCCACCCCTCCATGACCTGCGTTAGAATAAGCAGCCAAAGATAATGGGTGGATGGATGGAAACAATAATTGTAAATGTGATTTCCCGAACACTGGACACTACAGGGCAGCAGCAGCCCCAGAAATGTACATAATGAATGCCATTGTACTATCAAAACGAGTCAGAAGTTACATAGTGCTACTTTAAAGCTTTCACTCATATATCAGAGACTTTATTTTTTTAATCTTTTGTTAGAAAATTTGATTTTTGAGTACTGTCAACAACCATAGCCACAATAAGCAAGAGTACAGTAGATATGTATATACAGGTCCAAAGACTGTAACAATGTCCCAAAGTGGATGTTACTTTAATATGTAGAGGTAACTTGCATCCTCTAGCCTTTTCAGTATAAATATGTAGTTCATATCAAACTTAAAAAGGCATCTAAGTAAGGCCATTATGAGATTTTGATTGTATGAACTTATAAAAAGAAAGTTGAGGCTGAGTTTTATACATAAAAAGCAACAGTGGAATCCAGTCCAAATTTCACCTAAAAGTAAGGACGATAGATAAATATTTCATGAACTTTATGAGGAACAGGGAATATGACACAGTGTGTGTCCTGTTTGCATTTCTGCCCTTGTGCAGAGTCCTCGCTGTGCAGCAGCCAGCAGACAGGCAGCGACTCTGAGGGGACTGAAGAATGCAGAGCAGCTAGCCTATGCAAAGATTTCAGTCATGCTAGTCAACAAGCCAACACATGGGCATTTTAGAAGATTACTGGTCTGCAGTGATGAACAACAACTGTCCTGGAAAGCTGCTACCTCGAGACTGTGGCTCTAGTGGGGCAGCTTCTACTCCAGACTGGACGCCACTGTGATCCCTCCCTACATAAAGGCCTACACACAACAGGGTATTAATGACCCATCCCAGCTGCAGAGCTCTAACGCCACAGTTGCTCAGAGAAGTAGCTATAGTGGAGGAAAAAAGGCTGCGGTGGGCTACAGGTTTAATATCTCATCCAAAACTGGGTGTAGAATAGTAAATACATTTCCTGGTAAATGTAGTGATCAATATTTCTCAGTTTCATTTACAATGGTGCAAAATCAGAACAGAGTACAGTATGCTGAACAAAATCAGATATCTCAAAGATCAGTCCTATGCCTTGTTTTTAAAAACCAGCCCTGATTTTTTTTCTCCAAAAGAAAGCATTTACATGTGACTTAAGAGTGTGTGAGAAAGTTTTCTTTTCCATTTTATTACTTATCTCAAATCTGCACTATGAGCGTAGCTGCAAACACATTTGCAATCACAAACCAATTTTCCCTGGATAGATAAAGATGGAAAAAGTAGATGGTGCTGCTATAAGTGCTGGCTTCATGGGGAAACATTTTAACACAGAGGATGCAGGAATGCTGGGCAGACGTGAATATGCAAGGCGTGAAGTAAATATTCTTAGGCTGGAATGCTAACAAGAAACCGTGGTTATGCCAAAAAAGTGGAAAAGGTGACAAAAGGTTGATGAAGCTGTTTCTGAGGCAAACCATGCTTGGAGGAATTATTGTCCGCTGTCCCCCAAACCCGTAACTCCTTACTCTTTCATCAGTTTTGTCTTGCCACATGTGTTGCCGCTGACCTTGGCGTGGATAAATCACTGCTCTGACACTAGCAAGGGTAAATTTGACCACTTCCTGTTTCCAGCCCCACTGGGCCCCCTCTGGAATGTGTGTGTGCAAAACTGCGTAGCTCCAGACAGACTTTAAGTTTGTAAATGCTGGCAGATCATGCTTCTGTGGGCAGCCAGACAGAAAGTAGAGCAGATAAAAAACGGGATAGAAGAAACCAGGAAAAAAAAGAAGACAGTGGCCACTTGCAGAAGGTTACATGTGGTTTTAGAGGACTGCCTCTAAGTTTGACTCAAGTTCAAGTTTTCTTTACTGACAGTTGGAGCCAAAAATGTACATTAGCTTCCCACATAAGGGTGACAAAGACCAGTTTGTTAAGGTGTCGTATTTGTACTAAGATGTAATCTAGACAGATTCTAGCTCAAAATAATCACCTGGAAAACCAAGGAGGCCCATGCCTCTCAAACACTGAAAAGAAACCAGGTGGCCATGTTTTAATTCCTTTCATGCTGCACTGAGACCATGCCAAAGCTTAATTTATTATGCACACTGGAAAGTCAAATGTTTGTTTGGCCTTTAATTATGTCAGAAAAAAGGTGAAAACTTCTCATAATCTTAAAATCAGAGGATATCTTCACATTTCAGAATGTGCAAACAGCAAAAGTTTGCTCTTTTAGGTCTTTGAATTAATGGATAAAGTTGTCCTCAGTCAATGGTGCAAATTTTAATCATCTTATCCCAGCAGGGGTCATCTTAAAGACGCATGACAGAGCTTTTGCAGATTTTCTATCGATGGCTAATTCAGTATTTATCTTGTATCCTACCAGCTGTACTGTAAGCTTTCCCCAGCCAGTAAAAGACTGCCTTATATTTGACTCTTATCTTATCTCTTCCTCAGTACCTTTCTCTTTCTTTTCCTCTCTCCCTCCGATAATGTGTAGTGTGCCGTGGTGTGTAAAGTGGAATTTATTTCACTGGAATATCACAAGGCTTCGAAAAAATTAGGAGGAAAGCAAGCACTCCAAAAATCTGTATGAAAAATGCCACTGTACCATCAAACAAGTCAAGAGGACTGAGTTTTATAGTCAGAATTTTACATAGTGCATCTTTAAAATCCTGGCAAGGATTTTAGGCAAAAGAAGATGCATTTTTGACTCCACTTGGTGAATAAAAAGATTTTTACAATCAAGACTCTGAAGCTGATCTGTGATTTCAAGGCATTCAGTTCAGGATGTTTTAAAAATAGGAAAAATTCCACATAAAATTATGTACAAGACTCACATTCATCTGATATGCAGCACATGGCAACACATTTATTCAGCGACTTCATGTCCTGTTATTATTTCTATGGCCGTATAAGACATAATTAACTTTGTATACCCAAACACTCTTTGAACAAAAATAGCCAGGATAAACTGTTTGCAACCTTTAAAAGATCAGCTTATCTCCTCTGTCTACAATAAAATAAAATAAAAAAAGACTGCGGTCACAGACAGATCTGTCACACACACCACGAGACCTCCGCATGGAGCAGCAGGGCTACAGAGTCCACCCAAACAGTGCAGCCTTTGATAGCGTGTCGCTCACCACCAGACCCCCCCAACAACCACTTGCCTTCTTTTAATAACACAGCCTGCGTCTCAGCACAAAAAAAATCTTAGGGAAGAGGACGATGGTAAAGGGCTAAAGTAAATGAGAACAAAAAGGCCCAAGTTTAGGGTTGTAATAATATGAATACATGGCATTTCAGAGTGCCAAGAACAATAATGGGCTCTAAAACCAGTGCATTCCCTTTAAATGAAACCCCATATTGTCTGGCAGCCACCATCTACATTTCAACCTTATTCATCGTCTACACAGTAAACAAAGGTGGCAATGACAGAAAAATGCTGACACTGTCTGCTTTTCATTGCTGCCTATGAATCCCAGTTCAACTGGAAACTTTTATGTCTAAATTTTGCTGTTTTTAAATAAAGATACATAATATCCAACTTCTATGTTGTATAAGTTCCAAAGACAAATGTTATGTAAAATGCAGCTTCTGGCAGTGCTGTGGTGGAATGGGAGAAAATGTTTTGGGGCTTACCGACTACTTTGGGCAGTTTCTGTCGCCTCAGTGGAATACGGGGAAGCTTAGTGCTGATTCTGCTGAATCGTCCGCACAGGATCCGCTTGGCTTTTTTGCTGTTGGTAGAGTTGTGTTGGTTAGCATTGAAAAGGGATGACGCCACGGAAAACCAAATGAATCATTCAAAAGAGGCATTTAAAACCTGGCTGTCTTCCTCTTTTGAGCGCTCCTCACTTTCTATCCATAGAGCAATGTCAATATACAGAAGAGCACTTAAAATGTAGTGTATATGCATTTAGTCATTTAACAACTTGGAAGCTGCTGGAAAAAGTAAAAACAACACCATTTCTTTCTATTTTGATTGGAAGTTTGATCACTCACTTGTGGTTGTCTTTGTGCCGACAGAGGCAGCAGCAGCACAGGAGAGAGAGGAGGACAATCAATAAAAAGGACACCAGCGAACCAGCTGCGATCACACCCATCCGCTGGTTGGGGTCTGAAAGATAAAATACAGGGAATACTGGGTGTGCCACATTGGTGAGAGAATGCCAGTTTAAAAAACTAACTTTCTTTGTTATAGTTAGCGTATGATCTTTGTTAATGTGACAGCTTTCATAACAAAGATAAAGGTTGGTCTTACATAAATCTGATTTTATTATAGATCTCAAGCAATCAGCTTCCTCCTCAAAATACCCGTCACCATAAGTCATTGATGATTTATTAGCTCCCCTCCCTCTTTAAACGGGATACACCCAAAAGATAATAAGTGTTGGATTGCATAAGTATGGGCAGCACTTGCAGGGACAGATGGGAACCAGAGGAGAATTTAACTTTCCAGTTAGGGGGATAAGTGGCTGCGACCCTCAGTTTTTTTACTATGTCATATGAATCTACTATTGATTTACACTCTGGGTGTGCCGTCTTGTCTGGATGTATGTGATGGAAGAGTGACAAGAACTTATGATATCACTGACCCACCTTCCCTGCCATCTTTGCAAGCTCTGTGCTCATAAGCCTCATGCCTGCCTCTACTAATCTCCTTTCAAACCATATTTTCTTTTTTTCCCCCTTTTCCTCTCTGTCGCCATTCCAAATTCTTTTTCTTTCCATTTCTCCATCCCCTTTTTATTTCCTCCTTTCTTCCTCTCCCTCTACTCTGGCTGGACAGGAACAGAGCCAACAAACACAGCCATAAAAAGGACACCGCTCTTAGTCTGGAAACACTATCAAGGCCCCTGAATCTCCCACTACACACACTGACCTGAATAGATGTGTTTGTTGTTACACAGTGTGTACAGCCAAGTATTACACAATTAATACAAAGCCAGCTTTACTGTCATTTTAGAACTCTGAGTTATTTCAGCATGGGCGCTCTGTAGAGAACTACTGTCTTACTTTGTTTCAGAAAAGGAAAAGGAAGAACACTAGTTTCCAACCTCAAAGGATGAGGTTGCTCTTAAAAAAAAAAAAGGAGGTTTTCTTACGGAGATGGCAAGCCCCAGACACGGGATCACAGTTTTTGTCGTGACAGGGGCAGGTTTGGTTGCAGTTGACTCCATATTGGCCGGGTGAACAGGTCATATTGCAGCTTGGGTAGAGAAGAGAGACAAAACAAAAACATCTGTTTAAAGCTCATATATATATATATAAATAAACAAATAAAGATTTGTATGATGACCTGTTGATGTACCATATTCATGCTGACGATATGGGAACATACTGCTGCTGTCCAGGTTCACAGTTTTGACACTTTTTATAAAATTCAGCCTCGTCTACAGGCATTGAAAGTTTTAACCAAACTTTCTGTCTCTGTTTCTGCTTGATCATGGACTTTCTCTCTTTGCTCACAAGTTTGGTCTACAAACCAAAGGGGAAAATTGTATTGTATTGTTATAAATCCAACTTGTCCCTGCTTACAAGCACTTTGTGTCATCTACCTTTATCCCATTGCTTATGGTGATGCATATGGTCGTCTCATGCACAAATAGACTTCTACCTCAAAGCCAAGTGGCTCTTTTTGAGTTGCTGTACATACACCCACGGGTTGAACTGATACATAAGACTCTTCTTGGATTATTTCCCACTGAGGAAATTAGCTTTTTGTTTTGCAGTTGCTACTACCTGGAACACTTTATAAACTAATCACAAGATGTCAGAACTTTCACACTCTTAATTATTTCATGCTTTCCATAGCAAGAATCTTCTGAACAGAACCTCTGTTTTTAATTGTTACTGAATTACTTACTTAAATTAGTACTAACACCTTAATAATCTATCAAAATTCCAACCTGAAAATTTCAGCTACCTTAGTTCAAAACTTGCTGAAATGTATGAAATCACTAACTTGTTTCATGTTTTACTTAAAAGTTAAAATAAATTTTGTAATTGTATTTTGTTTTTTTCGTGACATGAGCTGCTGTTCTCTTGGTCAGGTCATCCTTGCAAAAAAAAAATCTCAACCTTGATGAGATTATAATCTGGTTAAATAAAGTGTTGAATAAAAAGTTAATAAGTGCAGTTTATGCAAAAGAATTACATTTTCTATCTCAAAGGGTGAGCTAGAGGCTTCATGTTTTCAAGATGTATGTAATGGACATAATATGAAAGCCATAAAACTTTTTCATTCCCATACTGCAAGGCTGTCAAGGACATAAACATCTGTTTTTGTGGGACTTCTGACTTACAAGGTGCCATAGAAGCCTGGATCACACAGGCATTCTCCAGTGACAACATGACAGATTCCATTAAAACAGTGACTGCAGTTGTTCTCGCAGTTCTCGCCATAGGTGCCGTTGGGGCAGCGCACCTCACACCTATCATACACAGAGAGGAATGTTATGATTACAGTTATTATCCAGATTAAAAGGCATGTGACTTGAACACACTCCTATTATACTTCCAAATGTCTCAAGCAAAGAAGCTGTAGAAGAAATACGCAAATGTGTTTGCACAATTTAAAGCCAATCCGCATGCATTCATTTGCTTACCTGTCCCCAATCCAGCCGGGGTTACAGTGAGAGCACTTTCCATGAATGGGGTCACAGTGGTGACCATCCTTACAGGTGGGACACACTTCTTGGCAGTTTTCGCCAAAAAAGCCTTTGGAGCAGAGCTGATCACAGCGCGTCCCGTTCCAGCCTCTGTCGCAGGTGATGCAGCGCCCCTCTGTCACCTTACAGGGCTGCTGGCCTTTGCAGTGCCCACACCTGGTAGCGCACACAGAGAAACAGAACTGCCTTTTATCTCATGCACAGATGTGTTGAGGATCAAACAAACAAACAAATAAATCACCTTTTAAAGAAAGTGAAAAAAAATGAATTTGTGCCGTGCTCTTTCTGGCGACTGTGTCATGCAGCCTGGTAAAACATTTAACCTGAATTGCTTTTGCACATTGTCTGATGATTATGGGGTAATGTGTCTTCCAGCTCCCAAATCTCCCTTTATTTTGCTCCATTAAGTAACATGTTCAAAAATGTCAACGGTAATCAACTGCAGCTTATAGCAAAACTCATTTCCTATCACACCCGATAAACCACACCATAATATGCATATTAGATTAAAGACTGCATGTTTCCTGTGTTTTTAAACGTGCATTTGCTCTCTGCTGAGCTTTTAGTCCCCACCTGTTTCTGCAGTTTTGACCGTAGAATCCAGCAGGACATGGTTCCCTGCACAACTTCCCACGGTACCCTGGTGTGCAGGTACACGAGCCATCAGCCTGGTTGCACTTTCCGTGGATGCACTGGCACTGCCGCTCACACCGCGGACCCCAAAGCCTCTCCCGACACTGGCAGCGTCCCGTAAACTGGTCGCATGGCGAGTTGTTACAGTTACACTGGATAGCGCAGTTCCTCCCAGTCCATCCAGGGTTGCACAGACATCGCCCCGTCATCGTATCGCAGATGGAGTTGATGCTGCAGTAACAGATGCTGTTGCACTGATGACCCCAGAAGCCAGGGTGACATGTGCATTTTCCTGTGTTTTGGTCACATTTGCCCTTTTGGCAGAGACATGCATTCTCGCAGTTAGGACCCCAGCGGTTGTGGTTGCAGGTACACTCGCCTGTCAAGTCATCGCACTGACCATTGGGGTAACAATTACATTTCCCCTTGCAGTCCGGACCCCAGAACTGGGTAGGGCACTCTGTTAAAAGAAAGGCAAAACATGGCAGTTCTCATTAAATATCATTAAACAAGAGTAATGAGCAGTAATTGTGTTTTTGGATTCAGTAAGGCTGAATGTTGGCACAGTAAGAGTATGCTAACAACGTCAATGCTAACAATGATTTTCACAGGCTTCACAGAGAAATACATTGCATGGTGGCGCATACATGATAAATGGGGATTTTACATAAACCACCCATCCTTAAATGTCAGACACTAATATTTCATTGGAGCATCCATTATGCTTTCATTGTTTCAATAAACTTTTGCTGTGTCACAACATTTAATTCTGTCCAGAGTTGCATTCATTTTTGTCAAAGATCTGTAGGGAAAGCATTCTCTAACATATGCTAACCGTAGCCTCCGCGCGGCGGGACCCGCAGAGGCTACGCAGACCCTCTGTGTGTTTATACTCCCGCGTAGGGAAACGCGCCGGGTCGCGGGGCTTTTTCAGTGGCGGTTCTAAACCACCTTTACAGGGGGGGCCAGGGTGGGGCCAGCGATTTTTCG